>CALNHX010008176.1:0-63988 GCA_940337035.1 Agriotes lineatus
AGATGGCCTATTATAAATCACCCTGTATAATTCAACGGAAATTGGCTATAATTCGCTAGAATTATAGCGTCAGAATAACGAGGTGTTGGATAAAAATGCATTGATAATGGCAACCATACAAAATTAACAACTTAAGGTTGAGATTGGAGAAAAATCAGCTAAAATTGTTTTTTAAATTAGTTACTAAAATACATGTTGAAAAGTAATTTTTCAAAAAGAAATCTAGTATTAGCCAATTTAACACATTACAATTTTTATTAAAATGGTAACGTTTCGCTGGCAATTCCAGCTTCTTCAGACATTTACGTTACCGTTTTAATAAACATTTTAATGTGTTAAATTGACTAATACTAGATTTCTTTTTGAAAAATTACTTTTCCAAATGTATTTTAGTAACTAATTTAAAAAACAATTTTAGCTGATTTTTCTCCAATCTCAACCTTAAATACTTCAAACAACTGTAATTCAAAAAAAAATTTAAATAAAATTAAAAACATTTCCAATAATGCACTCAAATTAGAATAATGGAAAAAGGCGATGAAATCCCTTGTTGGATACTTTCGACCAAAAGCAACATTTGTGCAGTAAGTATTTTTGTATAATGTTGTCGCTGCGTTGCTATGTTGATCACCGGAAACTACGATAGAATTAATTTGCTTATGTTTTCTCTCACTGTAGGTGCATTTTGAAAAGGATTGCTTTACATACATCACATCCAAGTGATAATTCTAAACAAGTGTATTTATGACTGATATTCCACATATTTTTATTGATCAACATTTATTGCAATTTTAGACGATTTTGTTAATAAATATGAATTATTGTGAGTTTGGTTGATGTAGATTGCATTAAAAAATTGCAAATCTGCAAGATAACTTAGATTGCACAACTGCAATAAAGTTATCAAATATTTTATGTAATTTTGACCATAATGAAAAAATTATACGTTTGTATTAACACTAGATTGTCAGGATGCGCCAGATACCTAATGTTTTTAGGCAATCAACACCAAATGATTTTTGAAAAATTATTGCGCTGTGCAATATTTATTTTCTGGAAATCGTGAAGGTAGTTACACAGTACCAAATGATCAAAATTTATTGGTTATTCGAGAAACTTAGTAAAAAAAGAGATATAAGTACATTCGGTAACTTCTATACTTCCTAAAAAATTTAATTTGGTTAAACCCGATTTAGACAAAATTAAACTAAATTGTTTATACAACTATGCGGGGTATATTATTTTTTGCATAGTAATCGTGAAAGTATGTAGTCTTTTTTTTAACGAAAAATCGTATTGAAAGTTCAACTTTTTTAACGCAAAAATCGTGAAAAGAAGGACACCTTTTTTAACTATTTTATTGAAATGTCAATTTGACAGTTGTAAATTCCGAAGTCCTTTTCGTAGGGATATATCGGCCGAATTAGGGATATATCGGTATCGGTCATATCGGCCTTCCTTTTTGCCGATATATCGGCAAAAGTGAATTTCCTTTCAATATTTAATATTTTAATATTTATTATAAGAAATGAACAATAAAATGTAAATAATCATTGTGAAGTATAAAATATAACTACTATCTAATATTGAAAATTCATTTTTTGTAAATTATTATGTAAAAACATTAGGCTCTCCATCCAGTGTGTTGCACCATGCAGCGAAATATCTTCCAGCTTCTGGAATGCACTGCATCAGCAAAAAAGAAAAAGGTAAAGGTTCAGGATCATTTAAATTCCCCCAGCTGGGGGCCCCTTGCCTCCCTCTTCAGCCAATAACGGGAATATTTCAGAATGGGTGGAGAATGCAAGAGAGGCCAGGAAAGGTGGAGAAGTACTGCCCCGACATTCGCTTCAGAGAAGGTACTCTGTTGACTCAGGAAAACCACCTAAAAACCTGAATCAAAGAAGGCGGCTAAGGGATTCGTACCCACGACCTCTCGAATACTAAGCAGACGTGGTAACCACTAGTCCACAGAGCTCGGTCCATCAGCAAAAACATTCGATCAGGCGATGCCATTTCAAGGTCTTGCATCATCAGAAATTGTTACCAATACTAACTAATAGGTCAAGAAAAAAAATGACTGTGTTAAATTGCGTTATTAAAACGAAATGACAAGAAGACACCTCCATAAGCAAACCTAAGCTAGAGTTCGTATTTAGGGGATTACTCCGCCCGAATCAAGCAAGCAGCGGCGCACACGTGCTTGCATGTAGTCAAAAAGTAGTGGAGAGAGCAATGAGAATATATCGGCCGATATATCGGCGTATCGGCCTCGATAATATCGGTATTGGCCGATATATCGGTATCGGCCAAAAAACCCGTATCGGTGCATCCCTAGTCATGATTGAGATCGAAGAACTCAACGTTTCGCCCACTTTCGTAAGGGGCTTCATCAGGAGGAAAAAATCAAAAGAGCACGGTAACTCAACGTGTTAACCACGCCAGAGGTGAAACTCTTTGCAAGGGAAGGGATAGATGAGCACGGTAACTCAACGTGTGAACCACGTCAGAGGCGAAACTCGACTCCACACTCAACGTGTGAACCACGTCACAGGAGAAACTCGACTGCGTTCACACGTTGAGTTACCGTGCTCGTCTATCCCTTCCCTTGAAAAGAGTTTCGCCTCTGGCGTGGTTAACACGTTGAGTTACCGTGCTCCTTTGCTTTTTTCCTCCTGATGAAGCCCCTTACGAAAGTGGGCGAAACGCTGAGTTCTTCGATCTCAATCATGACACGGTCCAATCCCGGAAGTCGTTTGTTACTTAATGACAATGGCCGTGAAAGCCTCAGAAATCATCTGAAGTAATATCTGTTTGAAACTGTAAAATACGAATATATGGTTTCTCAGATGTTTTGAGGATTTCAACTTTTTCGCTTTGGTTAGAAACATTCATCCTTAAACGAAAGAATCATATGCATTTTATAATTTTTTATTTGCATCGGTGTTGTTATAGACTATTTACCAAATTAATTTAAGTATCGTTAAAAGCTTTACTCAGTGCGGTTATAGATGATATTACCGCACTCTAATACAAACTAAAAATACATTAAACCAGAATTTATTGATGGAAAATAAAAGATTGAACAATACACGTTTACTTATAGCACCTAACGAAAATTGTTTCGCTAAGATGCTCATAATCAACTCAATCACTCTTATAGTAAATACCTATATCGACCCTTTGTAATAACAGACAACTTCTAGTCACCATTATAAAACGCAATTCATTTTTTTAAAACATTACACAATAACCTAGGTGCACTAAATTTTGGAAAAATGATTCGCTGGCAAATTGTAAATCAAATTCGGATTTAAGAACCATCCAATAATTATTTGTGTAAAACTATGAGTTTGAATTACAAATTTATATCGAACTGAACAAGTACATTTTTATTCAGACGTCATTACTGTTGTACCGGGTGGCCAATTAAGAAGGGCACTCGGCTCTATCTCGAATTTCGTGTGGACAGAAGGGCAATATTTAATCATATTGAATGAGTATTAATTATTATTGACATTTTAAATATAATGTTGGTGTTTTAACAGTAAATTTATATATATTTTGCTAAAAGAACGATAATTAGGATTTAATAATGGCAGGTATACTGAAAATATTCCCAAAGATGCGACATTTTTTTCGAGTTTTAATCTCTTTTACTGATATTTTAGGTTAGGAAACAAATATCGAAATGCGCTTTTCACTAGCGTGTTAGGCCCTTATTTGGCTATCTTTTGCTGCAATAAAAGTGATATCGTTGCATTTAATTTTTTTTGAGAAAATCCATTTCATTTGTAGTGTTGTCGCAAAACGCCCTCTAGCGGCGACACAAGCAATCTAAATCAATCCGATCAAGGCAGCGTTGATAGCCTAAGAAAAGCCCTTTTCAACGACTCCAAGTTTGACAAAATCTGTTCAGCCATTTTGAAGTTATTGACATTTCTTTCCGAAAATGTTCGGACACCCCCCACCACTTTCCCTTAAGAGATAGAGCAAAAAGCATTTAACAAAAAAGAATCGAATTTATCTCAGCTTCAAAACGGTGTCCATTTTAGCTATCTGTAATGTAAGAATATTTCTCAAAAAACGGGATTTAAAATTCAAGAATTCGATTACGCCCCCTGGCGGCCATTCTAGAAACTTAAAAATAATTTCCAGCATTTTCTCTTGGCCGTTTTAGTCATAAATTGTTTTACCCCAAGTCTTTAGGACAATTACTTTTCGAGATAGGGCCGAGTGCCCTTCTTAATTGGCCACCCGGTACATACAATGCGATTAGAGTTTTGGCGTCACATAAAAATTGAGCCACTATATGTCTAAATTGTTGGAGAATCAAGCGGGCGGGTTTGACGTAGAGCTTGGACTGCGCGTTCACCGGATATGACAACCTCGCATATTTGTGCTTGATGTTTCATACAACCAAAGGTTATCACAAAAGCGTTGTTCAAGAATCTATTCAAGCTGCAGCACATAAAACATTATCTAAAATGATTCACGATGTGCGAACGCAATGCAAATGAACGATTGAAAATTTGTAGGAGTACTGATGGAGTACACGGTGAAAGTGTTAACTAAGGTTTTAAGTTTACATATATTTTGTACACATTTTTGAATAAAAACTACGTCAGATTGCTCTATTTATATAACTAACAGTGACTTTTAGGACACTGCAGAAATATAAGATTTGCTTAACTAGGTATATCTTCCATCCTTCGTTTTGATCTAGTATTATGGCAACGAACACATTTTAAAGTGTGACATTATTTATTATAATCCATAAGGCAATTTCGTATCATACGAATTATAGTTTTCAGTGTCGTTTCATAAATTGCAGTCTATTTAATAGGGAGTCACTCCATTATACAAATTCTAGGCAATATTGAATACTTGTACTCGTATCCATGCATTATTCCGTGCTTTTTCCATATTTATTTTGGATTTTGCTATTAAATATCCAAAGTGGTAATCGTTAAAGCCGGTTAAAGCTTTTATTGCAATTTAAATCTTAATTTTCTTGTTAACATATAGAAAGGAAATATAAGAAATATTATAACAATCTGTTTCAGATTTTCTCGTAACTATAAATAATCAAAACTGGAAATATCGAACTTCAAAAAATAAGGAAATTAGCAAATATTTATGTATTTACGGATTGCATTACTACTTTAAATACATTTAAAAACAAAAGCGCAAGCTTGAACAATAATGCAACTTATACAGCCTCTCTAAAAGATCTGTACACAATATAATATCTGAAGCAAAAATAAAATTATTTAACCAGACTTGGTTTATATCCAAAAGTGCTGCATTTTGCTAGTAATCGCCTTTAAACTTCTTTTAAAAAAAAAAATAATACATGCTTTGTGGGATTTCATTCATATTTGAGGTTACTTATTATGGCATATAACCACATGTCAACCTGAATTCATCTTTTATAGCTGTTGCGTACATCCGCAACAAGTAACAACTACCTACCTTTCAACCAATTTGCTTATATCTATATTTTCAGCCGTTTGATCAAATGATTTTATAATGTTTATTAGCGATACATTTGAATTATTATTTAAATTTGAGCTCTATAAGAAGTTTTTGCATTTGCAACAAGTAAAAAATCGAGAATTCTACACATGCAGCAATGTTGAAACTATAAAGTTATCCAAAAATTCTATATAATGGAATAAGCATCATTAACAAAATACCTGGAAAGAATACGATTTTATTAGAAGAATCGATCAAAACTTACAATAAAATTTAAAAAAAGTATCGAAACAAGTGTATCTAATGTAACTAAATTATTTGTCGTACATGCGTACCGCTGAAGAAGTGTAAAATCTTTAATAGTATTGAGTGTAGTGGGCTAATGTATTGAAATATTTTGAAATCAGCTTCTGGTTAAACGGTTGAAAGATTACAAGGTATTAATTAAAGAGCAACTTAAAATCGTGCATTTTCGTAACAGCCATAACAGATAAAATCTGGTTAAACCATACCTCTTTACTGTAATAATCCATATACTACAAACTGAATTGCTTAAAGCGTTTAGCTATTATTAACGCTCGGTTGAGTACAATGCTTTAACCAGGGTATCGTGTGTTGTAGGAACCTTTTGGCTTTGTAGTCATTAGTACCTTCTGGGCAACTCCCCGTCGATTAACAGTATGATTTATGTTCTTCAATGGTATATTACGTTACAAGATCGGTAAGTGTCTTAGAACAATTCGAAAAAGAGTTAGAAAAACGAGGCCTGCAGGGCCGAGTTTTGCTATTTTATGGGACTTGTGCCAATAAGGCACTTAATGATCGAGTTTCGTATAACATTTTTTGCGCTAAATAAAGTGTATGGTAGTTTTCTATAGTAACTAAATACAAAACAATTTTCTATAAAAGTCCTAGTATCGTTATATTCATAACGGGTTTGTTATTTTGTTGTCGTACCAACCAACTAGGATACGGGAAGTTGACCTTATCACCACAGATAACGAACCCGAAAACAAGTAAAAATAGACTGGTAGCGCAAAAAAATAGTAATAATGTTAAGCACGCGACTAAATTTCCCACAATGTTTCTTAATATAGTTTTAAATTTTTTGTTTATAATATTATTTGGTAAGTTGGTCTACAATTCAATATAAGCTTTTTAATTGTTAAGTCCTTTTTTATTTATAGCAAGAGAGATAAATAGTTGTAAGCGCTAATATGAAGAAGCGACAAGTGCATGAGAGGGATTACGGATTTAAAATTTCGTATTTTCTCAGAAATCTCCACGACACTTTTCTATTTGGCGTGGAGTCTACAGAATTGGTTCCCTAAGACAGCCATCGTTCTACCATGGAGAATCTCCCTATAAAACAACTAACAAAATACACGCGAAACATACAAAAAATGGGTATAGAATAATCACCTACAACTTTTTTACCAGTCGCTAAGAAGGAATATGAAGGAAATGTTCACGCCACGTTTGCAACAACTACATATATTGTATATATGACACAATAATGTTCATGTTCATTTTTTTACAATCATCTTAATCTGCTTTTTTAATTATCCTAAAATTATTTCAAGAATGTACGTAGCAAAATTTCCCTGGGTGATTCATGTCATCCACTCGACGTAAGTGAGGCTCTGATCACTTTTTCACAAAATTTGAAGTGTGTGAATGTATTTTTGGATAAAGATAAATTCAGCTAAATTAATTTCTTATAACCTAAGAACTCTGAAGTTATTTTTGGTACTGACATTTTGGAAACACTTTATCAAAAAAAGGGAAAAACGCGGAATCAATTAACAAAACTAACTTCCATTTAAACAATTATTAAAATAAGCTCTGTTTGAAAAATTAACAATAACATACGACAGTTCCACCTATGGAAAATTTCCAATGTTCCAATAAATCAAATTATGATGCTTCACGTAAAAATGTTCACATATAATATCATAAGAGCATTAATTCTTTCCGGAAATTTTTTTGAGTGCGTTCCAACAACGTCGTATTAATTTGCCCGAGCGGGACGCGAGGGCAAATTAGGACGTTGTTGGAATGCACGAATAATAATTTCCGGATATGAATTAATGCTCGAATGCAGATTCGGTAAGAAAATCGTAACGACACAAACCCTAAAAAGAAGTAATGTCTACCTACAAAAAATTTCCAAGAAATTTTTGTTGTTGTCTTGGTTACGACTCGTGAACTAATTTTTCTATTGGTCATTAATGAGTGTCGTACGATTTTCAGTAATAATAGGACGAGAGGTCAAAATATTGCCGACAATAATTTTTGCGATTCAGATACGAGTTTCTGCGGCGACGAAAACAACGACGAGTGCTTGCACGAGTCGTTATTTTTTAAAGCAACAGAAACGAGACAATCTGAAGAGCAAAAATTGTCTGCAATATTTCGACCTAGAGTCCTATTCGTCTTGACAATTTAACTTTTCATTAAAAAATAGTTACAGAAAAAATTGTCGCTGAAATAAAGTTCCTCGAAATATTGTCGCTACAATAACTGTTACAGAAAAAATTGTCGCTGAAATAAAGCTCCTCTTATTATTGTCGCTGAAATAAAGCTCCTCGAATTATTGTCACTAAAATAATCGTTCGGTTGGTAGTTTATTTTTAAATTGAAGAATGCCATTGGTTGACAGTGACACCAGTTAAATTGTCCTTATTATAATTTAAAAAGCCAAATTCAGATGTTTAGCCTTCGACTACTTGTAGAATAGTTCTTATTAATCTAGGTGTCATGGTTCGATTAAAATCAAATCTGGTACTAGTAAAACCTTCTAAATTTTGATGAAAATTAATATTAAATCTTGGATAATCTGCGATTTCTTCAATGGTATTAGCTAATTACAACATTTTAAGTAGGCGTCATTGTCTGCTCCTACAAGAAAACTTAAGAGCAGTAAAACCACCAGTTTATTCAATCAATTTGGACACTCCTTACGCGATATGGCATCTTGCTGTAACAACTTAATCACATTCGACAGCGCAGCGTTCACCGTAAGAGCTTTAGGATCAATCGATGGGCGTTTCAGAATTTTTTCCTGCAGATATAGATCTCCCGGAAGATCTTCGAGACTCCGCGAAACGATCCCAATTACAACGAGCAATTCCGGACGCGTAACTGCAATTGCGAAACAAAAAATTACGCAAACTGGTCGAAGTTTCACTCGCAAGACCAGCCCATGCGAGTGCCTGAATAATTAATTATTAATTATGGTATAATAAGCGCGTATATCGGCGTTTGTCCTCATTTACCTGTCAGGCACAATCGGCCACCTTTCGAATTCGCTCTTTTAAGTCATTTTTTATTCGCTTGTATAAATGTCGAATGAAACGAGATATCGGTCAGAGATAGTTGTATCTCGGCGTTTACATCAATCTTCCCCACTACCTGTTAAGCACACCTGAGTTTGCTTCTGGATTCCGGTTGTGCGACTCGGCTCGTATCATATGACCTCGTTAACAGACAGAAAATTCATGCGTTTTTATGTATGTTAAAGGCCGCTGATTACAGTCGAGTGCATAACTCGGAGTTTCGCTGTAAACGAGACGGCGTTTCAAAACGCGTCTACACCTATCATTAGCTGGCTTACAACGGGGATTAATTGGGCCGCCGAAATTTAATAAATCAAGGCGACGGAAAATGCTGACCCAAAAGCAGCCAGCTCTCACAAAATCAATCTTGTTTACATTAGTGTGGTTTCATGCAGTCTTGTTAGAACATATAAGCTGATTAATTAATTATACTACAATTTTGAGAACAAAATGAAAGGGTTATTATTTATAGCTATTCTTTATGCCATGTATTTTCTTGCCACTTTAAAATTTTGAAAAATGTTAAACTACAATACCAATTAAATTTATATTTCTAACATGAACTTTGAACCGAAATGTTAAACATTAATATAGTGCTTTAATTTTAGTCTAAAATATGCAAGAAAATCGTACGACACTCATTAATGACCAATAGAAAAATTAGTTCACGAGCCGTATCCAAGACAACAAAAAAATTTCGTGGAAATTTTTTGTAGGTAGACATTGCTTCTTTTTAGGGTTTGTGTCGTTACGATTTTCTTACCGAATCTGCATTCGAGCATTAATTCATAACGGGAAATTATTTTTCGTGCATTCAACAATGTCCAATTTGCCCTCGCGTCCCGCTCGGGCAAATTAATACGACGTTGTTGGAACGCACTCAAAAAAATTTCCGGAAAGAATTAATGCTCTTATGAGATTATATGTGAAAATAAGTTTTATAACAAATATTTCTACAGTACTATAATATTAATATTATGGCAAACAATGTACCAACATAAAACACATCTTTACGGTACTACGGTACTAGTACTATAAAACAGCACTAACGAGATAGAAGTTTTCAGCACATTCTCAAGCTAATGAACCGTGCAACTCTATCTTCCGACAAATATCAGAGTTATTGGATAAGAAACACCCGGTCTGTGACACTGTGCACCACTGCTAGAAGGTTATTATCATATCACCTTGTAAATAAACTCATCTCGCCATTTAACAAGTAATATTGTACGCAGCTCGTACTAAAATTCTGGAAATTATACCTATTCGTCCTGTAAAGTCTCACTTTCAGCACGTGTTACATAAATAACTATTATGAGAAGAGTTGTTACTATGACTGTAATTTAAAGTGCATATAATTTCGGGCGGATAAACTGTAAAGATAACAACCTTAATATGAAGCAATATAATTTCCAATAGAAGGCTGCTAACCACATATAAGAATATATAACAGTTATTCAAGTTAAACCAAGCAAAAGTTTCAGTTACAATAAAAATACTAGCCCTATACAATAAAAACTAATATAAACACAGCTAAACCAAATGTTCCCCATTGAAAATTATACAGGTTTAAGCTCTAACATCTAAACGCGAAGATGAATGGGTAGAAGAATCTAAGAGAAAATACCAGAGGCACTAAACAACTATAACTCCGCCTGCGGACAACGAAATCAAAGAAGACGAAAGCAGCAACGGTTACAGGATAATGAGATGAAAATAGCGACGTGGAACCTAAGAAGTCTATATAAAATAAGATCCTCACAAACTGTAATAAGAAATTTACTTAATTAGTTACCAAATCGATATAGCGGTAGTTCAAGAAACAACGTATAGGGAGATATAGTAGCTGGAAATATGCATCTTATATTCCAGCGGAAGTGAAGGAAGACATGAGTTCGGGACTGGTTTTATAGTTAACAAAAGATATACCACTTAGTAATAAACTAGACCATTAAATAAACTCCTTTGCACGCTGAGGTTGAAAACGGAAGAGCAAAAATAACACTAGTTAATGTACACGTGCCAGTAGAGCCGAAAGAGGAAGCAATAAAGAGCGAATCATATACCAAACTAGAAGACATACCTAGTGAATAAAGTACCAAAATCAGATGTAGTGTTACGATTTGCGTTCTTTAGTGAAATGAACTATACGCGGTTGTCGGAATAGCCTGTACTTTAGTTAGCTACAAGCCATATGTATCATAAATATTTTAAGGTAGAATTCGTAGGTAAAATGTCATATTAAAATTACAACAAGCAAATGTTTAGCCGAAACTGGAGATATTTCAATCTCGCGAATAGATTAGAGTAAATTTATGCAGGGTTTACTTCGTAAGCCGAAATATTGGCCGAAGGTATATGGTTAGTACGTGGTCAGGAGTGCAACTGTTGCAACTCGATCATAAAAATTACGTGCCGGCAGGAGCAAATTCTTTTAGTAGAATTGTAAAACTTTATTAGCGATAATTTGCAAGGTGTCGAGATTGACAAATTTAGCGTGTGAAAGCTTTTAATTTGTAAAATTGATAGAACTATTATGAACTGTCACGTCCGTATGTACGTGCCAAAAGTCCAAAATTTAGACCTGCTCTGTTAGGCTTATTGGGAAATTTGTAAACGCCTACCGAGTTTTCTTGGTTAAACTGGACTTAGAATTTAGTTAGTTAATAAGAAGATGTTAATAAGTAAAGTTAAGAAGCAACGGTATTAAACTTAAGTGTTCTGTAAACGGCAGAAAAATAAATGCAAGTATTTGTACTTAACTGTTATTATTAATCTCGCAACAGTAGCTTTAGTCTTCGTGTCCAGGTGTATTTTAACTAAAACAATATGAATGCGAGCGGAGTCGAGTGTGCAGCCACCAACATATGAAGAAGTAATTTCGATTAAATTCCTTAACAGCTATACTCTTTGTATATTTCGGACAGGCCTATGATTCTATAGATTGTAAATTCTTATGGTGCGTAATGAAATAATTTTGAATACCAAAAAAATTGGGGCGTATGGTGGAAATAACAATAGAAGGCTCAAAAAGCTGTACGTTGAAAGCTATTGAAATAAAAAATGGCTTACGACAGTGAGACTGCTTATCAACCACTTTGTTCAACCTCGTACAGAAGAAAGTCTATATAAGCCTAACCATCAACTGGAAAGGCACAATACTGAACAGAAGTAAACAAGTATTAGCATTCGCAGATGTGGACAATAGAAAAAAGACAAAGGCAGTAAAAGAAAGTTTCGTGGAAATGGAACGACTAGCAAAAAATAGGGCTTAGAATAAACAAAGAAAGTTCGAAATATCATACGGTAGAAGAAACAGAAGAGCAAGAGTAGGCCAGAATATGACAATATATGAATATAACTTTGAGGTAGTGCAATCTTTCAAGTATTTCGGATCAGTAATAAACATGAAAAATGAAATAGAAGAAAAAAATGGTAAATCTATAAAACAATAATACGCCCGTTAGTTTTATATGGAAGTAAGACCTGGTAATTGACGAAAAAAATAAGAAAACATCGGTGAATAGGTCCAGGGTAGAACAAACCGTCGAATATGTCTACTTAGGATCACTCATTAAAACGAGCAAAGAAACTAGAACCATAAAATCTTACGACACCTAAGGTCGACGATATTCAATTCCTGCATCATCTCTGTTACTACACATGGAGTTCAAACGTGGACCTTTAATAATGCCTTCTTAGACAAAACACCGCAAAAGAAACGATTGGGTCAGAGGCAACACCAAGGTTAATGATGCAGCCGAACAAGTCGCGGAATGGATCAGTCCATAATGAACGCCATCAGTACCAACGCTGGAACAAGGAGGTAGGAAAATGTGACGATCTTAAAGACACCCATGATTGGTGTGCCGATTACGAAAATTGGAAGCAACTACATGAGGTCTATATTCACATTTGGAATTGATAGAAAAATAGGCTAAAGAAAAAAACAAAGTACAAAAAAGAAATTCGTCAATGTAAGTGCTTAGAACTATCATAATTAAGTTAAAAAAATGCTACCGATGTCATTCCTAACTTTAAAAATGTTGACTGCCAACACTATAATATTTAATGTCTCAGTAGTTCGGTATGCGTTTATTGAAAAAAAATCTTCAATCACAAAAACATCTAGTGGGAGAACATCAGCTATTTAAGAAAATAGTTATTTATGCTATAAATGTGTTATACACCAATAATCTACGAGAATTATTTGTAGTAACACTCGCGTGCCATACAAAACTTTATCCAATAACTCAATAAATATCTAAAAAACATACATGTATTGACAGCCGTGAGAAGTCATAGTGACACATTGGAAAGTAGCGAAAGATCAAATAAATGTACAATTAGAGTCGCCTGTGATTCGTGTTATACGTTTGACAGTACTGAAGTGCATTGTCAGTCTATGTCAAATTCGAGGTTAGTAAGATAGGTTTTGTTTGTTATTTGACACAGACTGACGCAAAGCTTAACCTGCAAATCTCGAATTTGACATAGCTTGCCAGTATTACCAACAATACTGTAGTGAGTGACCTGGTTTTTTATCTCACAAGTGGTTTATGGGCCACTTTAGAGGTCTAAAATCGATATAGTAATAGACTTATAACTAGGAGGTGTTGCATAAATAATGAGATTTATGTAATTTGCACTCAGCCAACAGCCGTTAGGCCAATTACAGGCGTCGCTGTGCAGTTATGAGGACTTCCAACCCGACCGCCGGGACCAACTTTTTTCCGTGATAGCCGTACCACGAGCCGCCGAGAGATGCAGCCGTGGAACTCCCATCCAAGTTCTGACCAGAGACAGAGACAGAGATATGTATATTGAAACTATTAAATAAAAAACTCACCAAAGTCGAAATTTCGCAATACAATTAACATTTATGTTTTTAATAAAGTCTCATTTTTGTGCAGAATGATTTCAACTCTATGGCTTCGACGCCGAAAGATAAAAGTGGTTACAAATGATGAATAAATCAATGAATGGATAATTTTTAAAAAGCCATTTCTAAATTAATGAACTGCGTTTCTCACAACATAGGTATGTGTCAACTTAATTCTCAAAGCATAAAGGACATTTGCAAGACGTCGCGTCGGGTACAATTCAACTTTATAACACGATTTGAAAAAGTCATCTTTAAACTCCATATCCAAATAAATAGGGTCTTTATGAAACGTACATTATTAAAAACGTGCAAGTTTTCTTTGAGTTAATAACAGCAATATCAACTTTATTCTCAAACTATCGTTTGATTTCTTCTCGAAGCTTCAATAAGAAATGATTTTTAAGGGCCATTTCAAAATAAATAAATAATATTTCTAGCTTTTCTGCTAGCAATAACAAAAACTTCAATTATATCCTGCAATTTTCGTATGACTTTGTGTATTCCCGAAACTTTTGTCTTCCTTTAAAATTCTTGACTAAAGTCGAATCTTCTAGACCGTAGGTTCACGAATTTCTATATACAGGGTGTATCTAAAAGGTAGGACACGGCTTTTTATGCGTGCAGTAAGTATAAAAATAAGACAAAAAGTCTGCACGAAGACATGCCCATAGCTAAATGGTTACCTACCGAGATACAAGGCGTTGAAATTACATTTTCTTAAACTCTGTCTTGATTTTCTCTAGCGCCAGCGTGGTCGAGCGGCTAGGGAGCTCAGGCTGCGGTGCCACGGTATGGGGTTCAATCCCCACATCTGGCAACCGGCGGGCGGCCCACCCAGTCGCTTTAAAAATTAGGTACCGTAGAAACAGAACAAGGTGCCCCCCCCCCCTTTCGAGAATATTTGATACGCCTCTGCCATATTTCAAAATTCTGATTAGATTTTTTAATCTGTTGATTTCAAATTTAAAAATTAACCAAAAAACGAATTGTTCCTCGAAATAAATGTGCGTAACGATTTCAACTTTATAACTATGTTTTAAGAAATAAAGTTTCTAAAGCCAATTTCAAAATAAGTAAAGATAACTAATCGCTTCAGTAGGTAAACGCGATTTTACAAAACCGAAGCTAGTAAATAATAGAAATCAATTTTATTTTTAAAACTTCATTCGATTTTATGTATTTCCCGAACTTAGACGTCCTTCCACATTCTTGACTAAGTTTTGAGCTTCCAGAACAAAGTTTATATCTTCTGAAACAGATTCTAAAGCTGAAACCTTAGTGAAGTTTTGGTAAGAAGTTCAAATTGGGAAGCATTGGAGACTAAAAGTAAGAGCTCTCGTGTTTTACAAAACTACTTATAGGTATGCAATTTTAGAATATAGAAACCACCCGAAATAAGTTGGTGGTTTTAAAACTCATTCAAAACTAGACGGTTTTTCTAGCTTTTCCTTGTTAAAATTGGAATATTTTGTTTGTTTGTTGTTAATGGACAAGGTCTAGGCATGCAGAGTACCGGGTACCTTAGACACCGACTGCTTTGGTCATACTTAGAATTTTGCCGAGACTAAGGAGTTCCAACCCTAGCAAGGGATCTTTTACATGCTACACATCGTAGTAACATAGGACCCACGGCTTTACATCACTTCCCAATGATGGCATTTTGTAGAAGCTTTCATCTGCATTTTTTTTATTTTTGAAAACCTCACCGGGACCGGGAATCGAACTCGCGACCCTTAGATCAGTAGTCAGGATGCTTACCACTGAGCTACCGACCCCAGCAGGAATATTTTAAAGAAAAAAAAATGGAATAATTTTCAACAAGAGAAGTTGCCATTTATATAAAAAGTAACATCTTGATCAAAGTTGTTGAAAAATCCTAAAGCTTGTAGAAGAAAAACAAATTCTTGATATTTTCAAATCTAAGTTCCAAGTTAAAATAGAGTAACTTAAATTTCAGATTTTAAATTTAGAAAAACGATGTTACGTCCAGCTGTGATATTTCAAAATATGATAGTTCCACGCTTACGTATACTTAGAATAGAAAATATTTTCAAGTCTCATTTTCAACAAATTTCATTATTTTGTGGTGACGTACTATGATGATTACAATTTCATTGTCGAAAATGGTTTTTTAATTTAAATATTTATTTGGAATTTAGAATTAATACACTACGATTCTTATTACTTCAGAAGAAAGAACGTAATTCCAAATAATTTTTGGTATATGCTATGCGGTATAGCATACTATTAAAATGTGTTAATATTAGTTATTTAAATTAGAATAACCAATATTACACATGAAGATATGCTTGAACAATGCTACTGTATTTATAAGCAGTATGGAAAACATTCAATTATTTTATTTTAATGGATTTATTAAATGTAATCCTTCTTTTAATTAAAGACCGATATCTGCAGAAGGTCATAATTCATACATGTTATCACAGTATAGTTACGAGAATGAATTCTTTGCCGAGAATTTGCAGTGCAGATAAGATACAACTTCATATAGCAACCTCCACCGAAAATATGTGACGATTATCATTCAACACATTCCCGCCTCCCCGTACAAGGCTAATACGTGCTGGTGCATGTGCATCCAGTTTTATAAGTTGCACATGAACATACATAACATTACATATCCGGCATTCATAAAAATGCTTTCAAGCTAATACTAGGGAGCCGAAGTCGTCCGCTCTGACGTCTTATTAAAATAAGTAGGAAGGCAGAATTTATCGCCGTTCAGGTAGCCGAGTTATAAATTAACGAAAAGCTACCCACTTATTTATTGGGAGCTATAAAGCTGTGACCCTGATGTCATAATTTCAATAAATCGACCTGGAAATCCGACAGAACTACTTCAAACTGCGGCCGAACTTTGACTCGTGCCGACTGCTTATGGCTTTGATTTAAATAACTCCGCCGATCGACGATTTTCGTTTAAATAACGGCGCATTTGGGCCCTCATTCGTGGATTTTATGTAATCGTGATGGAATTTGCTGGCAGATGCTAATAATTGTGAATGAGTGGATTTTATCAATGCTTATAACCCTTGTTATTGGCTTTTCCGAAATACGGACAGCTTTTTAAAGCCACTGAAAATGCCAAATGGGATTTATTATTTAATTAAATCAAACAAGCTAACTGGGTATAAGACAGGGGAGGGGTGACATTTTGGGGTTATATGCTGATATCCGAGAAATCTTTAAACAATTTTTTTTCTATAGCTCATGTTACAGTGTGCTTTTATCAACTCAAAACAAAAGGTCAAGTTTTACTTTAATAGCAAGGGTAGATAAAGTAGAACTTTAACATCAAGGATAGATAAAGTAATTTAATTTTCTAACTTTTTTTTAAATTAAATATGACAGCTTCGTATTATCATAGCAACCCAATCTAGCTACTGACATTTTGAAATGTGATTGACTGTCCTTATTTTTTTTTGAAATTGTTAAAGTTCTTGCTATAGAAAAAAATATTGTATCATACACGACGATAAAGTTATTTCTATCCACTCTTGAATCATTAACGTCTCGACGTTAAACGATTCACTCGTGGATAAAATTTAACTTTATCGTCTTGTATAATAAATTACTATTAAAAACGTAAAAAAAAATTTACAAAATTCCTAGAACCCGATTGCAGCGCCACCTACCGGATCCAATTGTGAATCTAAACCATCCAGGGACCCACTCACACACACAAAATTTAATCAAAATCGGTCCAGCCGTTTAGGAGTTCAGTCTCGTACACGCGTGCAGAAGAATTATATACATATATAAAGATAAGGCAACAAAATCTACAATTGTCAAGGCATGTGTATTATAACACTATAAAATGAGCGGTTGACAGCTACTGAATAGCTCCTGTCAGAAATAATGTTAACGACAATTACATTAAGTGTAGTTTATGTATTTCTATGCTTTAGCAGTTCCGTAATCACACCTTTACTTTTTTCATCAGACTTTTATGTATGTTACCGACAACAAATAGCTGGAATATCTAGTAACATTAGTAAAGCCGTCAAGACGAGATAATTCGAATATTCGAAATGAAATTAACTAAATTCGCAGTTTTTTCGAGATTTTCAATTTCTCGATTTGGAAAGTTTAACAACAATATTTTTAAAACCTATATAAAAACGGACTTGATGAAATTTTACGCTTTAATACCACACGGTTGCCAAAGCCGAATTGGGGAATCCCAGTGGACCCAGCGCTAGATCTTTTTGATGTTGTAGCACGTGGAATATATAATATAGGTACGCACATATATAACATACGATAATTTTCAAGATCGAGATCGAGTATGCGTAAAATCTCGTCTCATCTCCTTTAAATACTCTCCTTGAATACCTTTGAGTAACGGGTAGCATTTAACGTAGCACCTAATATTTTTAATTTTACCCCAAATTATTCACAGTTTGTGTGTTTGGTTGCTTATTTATCTGTATGAGCTTATCGATCAACACGACGCAATGTGTGCTGAGTGAAGAACCTACTGGTTTACGTGGGTTTCGAACCACAAAATTGTCATATCAGGCATACGACGCCGCAGTTGCTTCGAGTTGGCGCCATAAAATATAGAAACATACAAATATGCTACTAAAATAATAAGGTACTCTGTTGTAAGGTTCCCAGATTCTAAAAAAAAAAGTTATATGAACACAAAACTGGTTCGTCTCAGTTAAGGAGTTCCAAAACTTCAATAATTCGAAAAAAAATTGATATTCGGTAACAAATACTAAAAATTGTCACCGGCAGACGTCCATTAATTACTGAAATATCAATTTCTGTCTAGCGAACGTGAAAGTTAAAACAAACCCTCAAACTCTCCACCTCATACATCAACGCATGCCTTCGATCAACGACGTTGTGTCAGATTACTTTCTTCGATGATTATACCTAAATCTTGAATCCTTTCCAGTCTGGTTCCTAGAGAGAACATATTGCACCTCCATTGCCAATATATTAGTTATGAAAGTGTTCATTTAACCAATCGATGATCCCCCTACATGAGATGGAGCACAATCAATATACCTATTCTGAATGATATCAAGTCGTATGTTTTTAATGAAGCTAAAGATAGTATCAAAACATTTCTGAGACAAAATATATGTTGTAAATTTAAAATTTGATTTACGAAGAGATCATATGGCAAGCCCAAGCCAAACTCCTCCATGAAGTGTAGCACCACGAACTTTATAATGAAAAGGAATATGATATAAACCTTGTGTTAACAAATCAAAGTTTCGTTATTTCCTTTTTTGGCTGTTTTGGTATCTGCTTTACAACATTTGGAACTTCTATGTCCATATAACCTATTTATCTTCAATTATCATATCGGATTTCACCTGTCAAGTTTTGTTATAGTATTAGATCATCTTGTCTACCCTTACAATGGAAATCATTGCCTCAGGGTAATAGTATTTAAATTACTAGCATGCTAAGAGGGTTTTTACTGGCGAATAGAAAGATATGACTCGCGAGCCAAAGGCGAGCCAGTCACCTTCTTGAGCCAGTAAAACCTGTTACCTTGGGTGTATTGTTGAATATTTTATTTGTTCCTCACTTGTAAATAACTAGAAATTTACCATTTATTCAAAATGTCAAACTGGCAAGCAACTAAATTCATACTAAGGAAGACAACTCTGGCTTTGCACGCTATCATTTATCTATGAGCACGCTTGTAAAATTTTACTGGCTAGCCAGTAAAAAATTTTTTGTAATACCTACTTGTTAATAGCTATTTACGTTATTAGACCGGTAGCAACATTTTTATGGCCGCGCCAATACTTTACAGGTTGAGCCCGTAGGGCGAGACCTGTATGTTTGGCAAGGCCATAAAAATGCTACCGGTCGTGTATCGTATAAGATTTTTTAGGATACGAGTCCGGTAGATAAAATTTACCGGCCGGTAGTTCTACTACTGGTCTAGGCCGGTAAATTTTATCTACCGGACTCATTTGTAACTATGTAAACGCTAGTTACCAATACAGTATCCTAAAAATATTTCTTTAAGGACTGTTTACTACTGCGCAAGCAACCTCTTTACGTCCCGGCCGTAAAAAGTGTCCGTAAAGACCACGGCCTGCTAAATTGTATGCCGAACGTCAAAGTGACGTTTGTCACACAAATCCAGCAGCAAGCAAGCCTTCAACTCCACATAGAAGAAGGCGCAAAAGACTGCTATAACTCCTGAACATACGCTAAAATAACTTGCTCATTCACAATCTTAACGTCTTTAGGAATATCTTCATCATTTTCTACAGATGTCATAAGTTACGAGCTGGTTACAACTTAAAACTGCTTATAGCCATACACGAAATTGGAAATAAATGACATTTATAAACAACAGTTGCAACGTTCTACGCACTCTCAATCATTCTAAAACGTCATTACACAAACCTAGCGTTTTGATGAAAATAAATTAGAAAAATATAGATATGACCGAATTGTATGTAGGTATTACAAAAACTATTGTACAATACACGTCCGTTAGGGGCCTTTACTGCCTCGCCAGTATTATTTGACTCGCTCTTCGAGCTCGTCTCACAAATTCTCTGGCTCGGCAGTAAAGGCTATCCTAACGGACTTCTACTGTAAAATACTATAGATACTGGCTAGCTAGTTAAGAAACATTTTCAAGGTGAATACAGTGACTTGATAAATTGATGTTTACAAGTGAGGAACAAATAATAGTATTTTATTTGTTCCTCACTTGTAAACATCAATTTATCAAGTCACTGTATTCACCTTGAAAATGTTTCTTAACTGGCTAGCCAGTAAAAAATGTACTGGCTAGCCAGTTATATTTTACAAGCGTGCTCATAGATAAATGATAGCGTGCAAAGCCAGAGTTGTCTTCCTTAGTATGTGTCATATTGATGAATCTAGTTGCTTGTCAGTTTGACATTTTGAATAAATGGTAAATTTCTAGTTATTTACAAGTGAGAAACAAATAAAATATTCAACAAAACACACCAGGTAACCATTTTTACTGGCTCAAGGATATGACAGGCTCGCCTAACGGCTCGCCGGTCATCCCAATCCTATCGCCAGTAAAAACTGTTTTACCTGGCTTGTAATGTTAAATACTATAACATTACAAGCCAGGTAAAACAGGTTTTACTGGCGATAGGATTGGGATGACTGGCGAGCCGTTAGGCGAGCCTGTCATATCCTTGAGCCAGTAAAAATGGTTACCTGGCGTGTATTGTTGAATGTTTTATTTGTTCCTCACCTGTAAATAACTAGAAATTCACCATTTATTCAAAATGTCAAACTGACAAGCAACTAAATTAATCAATATGACACATACTAAAAGGAAGACAACTCTGGCTTTGCACGCTATCATTTATCTATGAGCACGCTTGTAAAATATAACTGGCTAGCCAGTAAAAAATTTACTGGCTAGCCAGTTAAGAAACACTTTCAAGGTGAATACAGTGACTTGATAAATTGATGTTTACAAGTGAGGAACAAATAAATGCTTTTACACGAATTTACAAATCATATAGACGCAACACTTGTCCATAACGTTCATCATGAAGCAGGCTTGGGGTTTAAAATTTTAATATATACCGATGGGCCCATATAGTAATTTGTACAACTAGTTTTGAAATTCATACTTTTTTCTATGAATTTGCAGTTTAATTAACGAGGGCAAAGTCTCCAAGAGAACAAAGAGCTTACTCCGCACAAATGAGATGAGAATATTAATAATGATAGCAGACATGACACTATAAGACAGCGAAAGAAATTAAAACAATCAGATAAATCTGTAAAATTGAAGATATAGTCAGATAGGGAAGACAAAGAAGAATGTGGAGCGAACTACAAAGAATCAATAACAATCGGATAGCGAAAATCTGTATGAACGAAAAATTACATGGATTCTGACCAATAGGAAGGTCTAAGAGATGACGAGGCAGTTGAACATCTGTCTCACAAGACCCACAATCAAACTGATTAAAAAAACCAGGCCATTGACCTATTATGAAAGAAGATGTGAAATGGAGTGAATGAAAACCAACTACTTGAAAAA
The DNA here is from genome assembly GCA_940337035.1 of Agriotes lineatus. Lineage (NCBI taxonomy): Eukaryota > Metazoa > Arthropoda > Insecta > Coleoptera > Elateridae > Agriotes > Agriotes lineatus. Next base: position 21,749 of record CALNHX010008176.1, read on the forward strand.
GAAAGAGACATATACTTATCCATAATTTTAGTTAAGCAATCTCGTTGTGCATTTTTATTATAACGATTGGTCATAAATGTCAAAATTTAATTAAAAAATTGTCAACTTCTATTCAATTACTTAATAGATAAAGCTCTTATGTCATAATTAAAATCGGCGTCAAGCCTAGTAAAATATTTTTTCAGGTTTATCTATTTTTAATAATTACAGCATTCTATATTTTTGTTTATGTTATCGCATTGCTGTTATTTTATTTTCTTCGAAACCACCCCCTCACACAATGCAAAAAGATTAAGTTTTTTCAAATCGAATATTGGAAAAACCACTAATAAGTTGTTTCCATGGACTAAACCCTATTTATTGTTGTTTAAGTACAAACTGTCAAAGTTGTTTCTATCAAAAAAATATTATTCTACAACTAGGTTTTGATTGACTATTGTCACTTGCAACCCAAGTGTTCGATTTGGAAAACATCTCTCTGTGTTTAATTACCATCGGTATTTTAGAGTCCAATAAATTCTATAATATTTTATTGAACAGACTAATACTCACTGAAAAAAGTTCTACTAGGAAATGATATATATGATAGTCTTTAGATGCTGTACTCTAGTTGTATTTCCCTACTTTATAAAGTTTAAAGATATTGCTTTTTAATTTCTAAACATTGGAATTAATTCCATATCTTTCAATAACCCGCCTAAACATTTCCCATTTAGGCAGAAAATTACAAAAATCGTGGGTCAATAAATATTTTTAAAACAAAGTTTAAAAATAAAATGTACAGATGACATTTGATTTCGAAGGCTTTCACAGCCACTGTCATTACGTAACAAACGACTTCCGGGATTGGACCGTGTCATTATTAAGGTCGAACAACTCAAAGTTTCGCCCACTTTCGCAAGGGACTTCATCAGGAGGAAAGCAAAAGAGCACGGTAACTCAACATGTAAACCACGCCACAGGCAAAACTATCTTGCAAAGGAAGGGATGGGAGAGCACGGTAACTCAATGTGAAGCCACGCCAGAGGCGAAACTCTTCTAACGATTGAAAGGAAAGAGGACAAAACTTATGGGCGGGGTTTACAAATTAGTACTCTCCACATAAAAGAAGCGGAAAGCCTTCGTCCCGTTTGAGACCTTAATAATTACACAGCCCAATCCCGGAAGTCGTTTGTTACCTAGATGTCATTTACTTGAAAAATTATAAAATAAATGAACTTATTTGATATATACCCATTTTAATGGCTATGTAGTCTAAATTGAAAATCAAAATATGTTATACCTGATGGGCTAGCAAATTAGGAAGATTTTGGAAATTTTATTCCTGGAAAATTATGAAATTCAGAAGTATCGAACTGGCCTTTCAGCTTTAGCAATAAGGAATGCCACATACATAGCAGCAGGTAATAGAAGAAGGAAAGAATCATATTATTTTAAATTCTTGTAAATACAAAATGAAGGGGATACGGTGACTTTTATTTAGACATGGTTATTCGAGTTGAATTGATTGACAATAAGAACCCTTAATTGAGTCAACACGTAAGACTTCAGAAAATTCATGGTTGCCGCATATTGCAATTTATGGAGAATTTATTTTCTGTGGCTGGTCGTAAATCACACAAATCATTGTTTTGCGATACAGTGAATAAATTTGGAACATTCGATAGACCAAGAATATCGTGAGATCATTTAAATTTATAATTATAGCATGCTATAAATTTTAAATTAAATTGGCAACACTAAAACTGTTGACAGCTTGAGTTGAATTGTCAAAGTGGCGTTTAAAATGTTTAATTTAGATCATAATTTGTTTCTTACGGACAGTTATTTTTAGAACGCTGAAGGGCAAGAAAATGGTGAATGGAAGTATTCCATACAATAAAACGGTATTATTTCCTAGTGCTTCATTCCTGTAAATTAAAACGATTGAACATGAGAACCCTAAATGCTTACATAACGGGGATCCGCAATCGTATAAAAAACCCGCTTACTTTTATTATAAATTTAAATGGTCTCACGGCATTAATCAAACGAAAAAAGCAAAGCTGTCTAGCTAAAACGACAAACTTAAAAACAAACGTTATGATGTTTGATACATTTTTAAAATAACCAGAATTTTTAGCAACTCAAACGTCACAAATTGCATTTTCTTAAAATTCTTAACATTTTAAATTAACATTATGGTATGTGTTTTATATTTACTTTCTAGTTCGTTAGAAATGCCAATTTACTTCAAGTCATGTAAGTTAAAAAACTTTTACGAAAACTAATTCTTATTTAAACATATCTTTTACCTTTTATTAGATGTGCGCAACTGACGGACACGCAGTCGAGATTTAATATCATGATTCAAATCTATACGACTTGCTTTATCGCCTTTTCAATTCACAACACAACGTTTCACAATTAAGTCAAATAGCTTCGTTTATCCAAAAACATATCCACCTACACTTCAAAGTGTTTTGCCGCACTGTTTAATACGCACTGTTTGCGTTTCCGCGCTCATCTCCCTTATATCTCGACGTAGCCTTCTCGAATATTCCATGCATTTACCGAACAGAATCGCCCTCCGACGCACCCAAACTCTTCCAAAAGCTCTGGAATAGCTTCCGATGCTTTACTAATACTGCGTTTAATTCATTTTTGTTACCAACAAGTAATACTTTGATTTTCAAATCGTTATTATTAATAGCAGCACAATGTCAATACAGTTTTCTGCAAGATAAAATTTGATTTGTTTACAAAAACGCAACAATGTAGTACTAAATGGTGTCGAATGTTCCAGAAGATCTTCAGGCGAATGCTGTCAAATAGAAATAAAAACAATGATAGCGGTTAGTTCTGAGGTTTGTTTGCGTTTCAAAGCCTAGACACACATATAGGCGTGCCTAAGACTAATATTAATTAATATTCCATCCGCGGCCGCCTTAGATGCCAACGTTGCACCTCAAAAATTCGTTCCGAGAGTTCGACACCGTTCCAGAAGTCGTTCAAGAATTTATCGGTGTTCACTGTGCAGTAGCATCAACCGACACGCGAGCGGAATAAAGCAAAAAGGTTTGTTTAAAAACCAATTGCAGCAAATACTTTTATGTAACTGCCACGAATGTAGCCGACAAAATGAAGTTATCTAAAGCATTTCACAGCGTCGACCGATAAACAAGCAGATACAAAAGTTAGATTTGTTTGCCATGCTTTCTCTTTGTTCCGTCTGCTTTCCATGGCGTTTACATTTTGCGAATAGCTGTGGATTAGCAGCTTTGCTTAATCGGAATAAAATTAACAGGCGAAGATGTCTAACTTGCGGATTTATCAAGTTTAGGTACTCCTCCAGATCGCGATGATTGATGAACAAAATGTTGCTTATTTAAACTTTGGAGTGTTAGCTTATTCGCGCCATTAATAATCCATTTGCAATATTTAAGGAAATAATGAGGGAGATTAGGTATTTTGAAAATTAAACAGGCAATTTGAAAGAAATTACACACGCAGTTTCATGCGTGCGGCCGGTATTATTAAAAGCGTATCAAATAATTTACTTCGCAAATAATTAATGGCCGATATAGCTCATTAGACGTAATTGCACATAATTGTTAATAACCAGCTGGGATTCTTTAAATTCCCGAACAATTTATTTAATTTGCGGTTAAGCAAGTTTGTTGATTTTAGCTTCAGTATGAAGAGAAAATGATTTATACAATTGAATTCGTCTTTAATAGTGTTTACAACTCAAATCATTATGAAACTCAAATTATTTAAAAAATCTAGTCTAAAATACCTTTAAACAGTTTCTGATCTCGACTTAAAATGAAATACGAACCTACAACTAAAAACCAGCCGGAAACGTTCATGTAAAATGTTCAACTACCAAATACTCGTAGTTTCACGTATCGCCGACTGAAAAATTTAAACTCGCAACCCTCCATAAATATGTAAATGATTCACACCTCGCGGTGCTCAATAGTTACTTAATGTGAGTATCCCAGGATGATAGCATCTTAACAACTATTAAAATAAACACATGATAATTAAGAACTATAAACAGATATTAACGACAGTGTTGATAATCTCTAATAGGCATTTTTAATATGAATCGCAATTCCTCTTCACATTTGAAAATATGTGGTAAACAGTGAATATATACGCTATACGTATATAAAAGCCAGTAAAGCTCCGTTCGTTCGTCACGCTTCATCGTCACCGATCGGACTTACTTCGTCCACCATCCGGTTTACATTATTCAGCGCTATCTAACGACAATGTCACCAACTTTCAAATAAGTGACTAAATGTCTACAGAGGGGAGACTGGAAAAAGACGAGAAAAGTAGGTGCACCACTCGGCCTCTAGGTCTAGAAGAAAGGCTTAAAGTGATACAAGAGGAAGGGTTGAAGGTGGTAGAAGAAGAAGAAAGACTCGTGGAAACATTGAGGATTATGCCTTTCGCTTCAGTCTGATGGCGGTAATGTTTAGCTAGTAATGTTAGTTACATAAATTACAACTTTTCTTATAAAAAAATCTTCATAATAGCCTCGCCCCAACCGATAAGAACCCAAAACCCGTTTGAAAGTAAAATGTACATTGAATTAACTTTTCAATTCGTCGTTCGTTAATGAATCACGGAATACAATTTGTGATAACTGTGAGGAATACTGATAAAATATTTAATTATTTATTTTTGAGCTACGGTGTGAGCGACATAACTACTGATAAAGGAAATAATGCTGAACATTTGTTTTTAAATAAATGAAAAAAGTAGTCAACACATTTAGTTTTTGTGTTAGATGTCGTGTGACCTTGATTTTTCAAACTGCAGGAAACTCCTAGCAGGATATGTATAACATTGCGAAAGTTATTGTGTTCCAGCTGTTACGTCAGCTGAAATAACCAGACGATTTGTGATGTTTCATGAAATGCAATCATTATCAGGAAATATTAAATGATCATTTCATTACCTTCTCAGAAGGTAAGAAAACCTAGGAACATATTTCGCTATTTATTAGCTGCCATCTATTAAAATTGTAGGAAGATGTTTATATCGCATTAGCAGGCCTTGTACAAAAATGTAACCTTATCACCGGAACGAATTAGTGTAGAAGAAAATAGATGATTGCCACTTTATTAAAACTTGCGGAGAAAATCGCCTATAATAGTTACAAAACTGCCTAAATATTTAATTATATTTCAGCTATCCTGTGAGCTAGTGATTTTAAGTTGCAGCCAGATCACGCTATGACGAACTAGCCAACAATAGAAAAATGCGACGTTCTAACGTTCTAACTTAATTAGTGTTGAAATGTATATGAAAGATATAGAAAACAAAATTCATAAACAAAAACCAAACTTTATTAAGATTGCAGCAGAACTTTGCAAAACACTTTATGTTAGTCAAAGAGCATGAAAGACGGAGACATTAAATTACGAAAAAGACGAAAAGGTACATGAAATAACTCACGATGAACTTTATACACCAAAAAAAAGTTTAGAGGAAGATAACGCACCCAGATCCAATGAGATGGCAGAAAAACTACTAAGATATGCCACAGGTGAAGTAGAAGAATTATTACGATCATTATTGAAGAAAGTAACGGAAAAAGTATAGACTACTCGGAACTTCCTTCAGAAGTGGAGTTTTGAAACTACAAAATCCGCAAATATCAAATAAAAACAAAAGCGTCCAAATTATGTACAAAACCGCTATATAGTATATTAAGTATGGAGAACTGTAAAAGATTTTTATCGTTCGAAGATAATTGCTTGGAGTCGCCACTTCAATTATTGTCTGAGAACACTGAAAAAAATATCGTTCGTGATATCAATAAACGGCGTTTGTTAGGGTCATTTAATTGATATAACGTACGATTCGTTAATATAACGAAATAAAAATGCTCCCTACTTCATTAACTAATAATCGCATTCATCAAAACAATAAATATTCATTCATTGAAAATTAAGTACGACTGATCATAATTCAATGTAACTATTTATTCCTTACATTAAAATTGTTGTATATTTAACGAACATTTTTATTGGTACCAACGTTATATTAATAAACGCATTTATTAAATACAGCAAAAAGTTTCAATAATCTACAACATCATTTCAAGGTACTATGTCATCGACTAATAACCGACATTCGTTGGTTTGATAACAAAATTCGTATTCTTATAATCAAGTTATAGTTCGACTAAAAGGATTTATAATATCAACGTTGAAGTTCATTAGGTGATGAACGGCGTTATTGTATCAATGAAAATGTTTATTGAGGCAACACACTCGGTTATTAAGCAAATGTGCATTTTTAAGTTTCGATGGGTATTGCATATTGTATTTCAGAATCAGTTTGTACTTCTGAAGCTACGACAGCGACGTAACGCTCCACGTTTTAAGTTTGCAAATTTTTTATAAGTGATTGTATGCACTTGTGCAACTGTTCTTACTCGATCAAGGTAAGTGTCTACACCGATTATATAGTATACAATACATATGCGCCGATATTGGTTTCTGGAAACTGCAAATAATTTTTGTACTTGCAGAAACGCATAATGTTTGTTCCTTCTTGTTGACAATAATGTCAAAGATAGAAATATTCGAGGCCTACTGGACTAACTTAGAGAGGAAAGACTAAATGAGAGTAGGTTTTTGAGTAACTTTCAAAAGGAATGTTTACTTATATACAGTTTTGTCTTACAGATAGTCGAGATGCTGCCATAAAGTGGTCTCTGCATGGGTATTTAGTGAGAACCCAGAAAACAGTGCGGAAAGATCCGACAACAGGAAAGAAAAACACGACTAAATACACTATCAAAGATTTTCAAGAATCATTTGTATTCGTCGGTAAATGTGCTCAGAAAATTGAAGACCACATTCGTCACCTAAAGACAATCAAGAACAATATTCAACCGCTGACTTTGTGTGTGGGTGAAAATATAATAAAAACAATGGAAATCTACATATATTTTGATGACATAAAATACTCATTTACCAACTTCTGATATAGAGAGATGCTACAATATAATGTATGTATTTAATTTAGATTTTTTTCCTGAATCCCCCATGTTTTGAATGTTTCTTGATACCTTTTTTTACCATATTTTGTCAGATGCTTTGTTGACATGTAATTAAACTTTGAAATGAATAAAATTTTTCTTAAAAAGTTAGTGTTAATGATGTATAAATTTAAAAACCCACATTTCCTTTATATATTTATATCTCTTGACTTGAACATAAATACAACAAAATCCCCACAAATCGTGAAAAAATGAGCACTTTCTTGCTATTTTGTCATGGAGGTAATTGCTATTTTTTGTCTTGCCTTGTAAACAAAATTACAGCGAAATTATTGTTTCAGCCTAGCTTTTCTTCCACGATTCAAAGGGAATTCTTATTCGATCGAGTGAACATCTCGTTTGTATGAACAGGCTTGGTTTTAATTAGTTCACATAATTGATCGACTACTGGATTATTGTTAAATTATTTAAATGAATAAAAATCAATGACCAGTGTTGTTATATGAACGAATCAATTCAATAAAGTTATTATAATATTAAAGAACTTGATCATTGATTTATCATTTGTAACCTTATATTAATAAACTCAGTTATTATCCTAATAATATCATTAATTAAATTTCCCGTACTCCCAATAAACTCTGTTGTTGATTTATGTACTCGATACATTGACTCAACGAACTTGTTGATCGGTATGATCACCGCGGTTATTAGTATCCAATAATTTGGTTCATTGTTACAGTCAACTTCTTTATTGTATTGTTTCGTATATTCAATGAACATATCATAACTTTATGAACGGTGTTATATTTTTATGAAAGCATATTATTAATATGATAAACACGTTCGTTGGACAAATATTAATAATTTTTTAATTAATTTAACGTACAATTTCGTTGTATTTACGTCGATATTTGGTTCAGTGAACGGCAATGTTCGACGTTTATAACATTTTTTGCACGATCGGAATTAAAATTATACAAAAAAATGTAAATTACTTACTAAGAAACTAAAACGAGCGAAATACATCGAAATGATCGAACTGATATGGAACACATCACTAGATAACCAATTTGTTATTTGTCAAATAAAATTTCATAAAATTGTGCATGTAAGACTAATTTTGATTGTTTTTTAAAAAGGCGCCTGTGAGTTATTTTTGTGGTTCAGTTTTTAGATCGGTAAGTAATTTTGCTGTCGTTGTAGTTATAGCAACTGGTAAATTTCACTTACTGTCATGGAAACACCCATGGTAAACAGTCAGAAATGACGATCGTGCAAAAAATATCTTAACGTTGCTAATAATACAGAAAAAGTGAGAGGAAAAACTTAGTAATGCCCATTACATCAATTTGTAAATAAAAAAATAATGCTGGCGGTATAATCCGAACTTGACTACAATACTTCCTTCGTTGTTTAGATGATGGAAGTAAAAATGCATCACAAATCGCTGAAATCAGAGAATTCCACAAACCCTCTACATCGCCTTCATAGATTTAAAAACGGCTTTCGACGCAATTGGAACATAATTCCGTGATAGTATAACTACAAGAACAAGACATACATCCAAAACACATAGGAATTATTCGCTAACGTCTATACCGAACCGAAGGTAAAGATAAAACTAGTATTTAAATGAAGAGTATTACGTTATAGTATATTACTGCACTTGAAGAAATCAAAGGAAGAAGTGGTAAAAATAAAAGAGCATCATACAACGTCATAAATTAAACAATATGCGGTTTGGAGATGATATTATTTTCTATGAAACCGTAGGAAGAGATCTAGAAGTTATAATGGCTCAACTCAACTACAAATTGAGATTAAATATGAATGATGATAAGTGACACTTCCAATGGGAACAACGAGATGATTGAAATACAGCAAAATTCTATAATATAGTTATGCACAAAATGCTATATATTTGGAACAACGTATAGATTAGAAGCCAAAAAATTTGTAAGGTAGAACGAAAGAAGTTGTGTCGCTGAAACACCTCGTATATATGTCAAAACAATCAATTAATATAAGAAAAAAAATGTTGTAACCACCATAATGTATGAAAACATGAACCTTAAACAAGGAATTGAGAAAAAGGCGTACAAGATAAAGTGAAGATGACCACCACACCGGAAAGAGCGAATGTCGAAGACACAGTATAAAGAAGGGTGTTACAGTCAAGACGTGTGGTAGGACATAAAAAAAGTGAACAGGCAAAAGAAGAAAACGGCAACGTTTATTTGAAAGATGGGAAAACGAAATAATATCTGCGGAAGATAGGAAAAAATAGAAAAGGAAAGGCTTTTGCTTAATATTGGAATGACTAACAATAATAATTAACAATTACTCAAACCATTTACTTCATCTCCACTTCCACGATTATGCATGTTTGCTTATTCCGATTTCACAGTTCTCTCCATTTTTTCCTGGGCCGCCCTTCTTACGGGTTTGTAGTGCAGTGCTTTTTTAGGAATTCTGTTGTTGTTCATTCTTTCCACATGCCGTGTCCATTACTGTCGTTCTCTTTCTATTTCTTCATTAACAGAGTATCTCTGAAGTTGTATTGCTCCATTTGTTAATCGATCTAGCTTTGTACATGCATAATTACTTTTCGCATGAACCATTTAATTACTCGCACTAACACGACACAAAAGAATGCGAAAGTTTATATAAATGAGTTAGAAAACATAGACAATCGGCACTTCATTAATACCTGAAGTGATAAAAATCAAAATATTACCTTTCTTGATTTTCAGCTACTTATTATGCGGGATACGTATTTCAAACTTCTGATTGTATTGCACTGGCACAATGTTCAAAAGAATGTGATGTTTGATGAATAGAATTTTAGCTTGTTGCTTCCCTTACACGTAAATAATAAAAATACAAAGTAAATTGACACAGAAACAACCATATTAACGCCAACGCGACTGCCGATGTAGTGAAAGGCAGCACATCTGCCTATACCTACCTTTTTAAATACAAAGCTGATTGTCTGTTCCATCGGAATTTTGACGACTTGGTTTCCCAGACTTCCCAGCTAATGAGCACTCACGGATGTCGCCATTCTTAGAGCAATTTGGCTGTTTGCAGCGTATTACAAATTCCGTGAGTTGTTGCGCAAAGTCTGCTATAGAACAATTCTTATAAGGTACAGCAAAATTTATGTTTTTTTATAGTCTAGTTGCTGCTAGTTACATATTATAAGTGCGGTTAAATTATCAATGCGTTGTCCGCCTTAGCAGAATAGCGAGGTGCTTCACAAGTATTGATACAAGCATGAACTGTAGATTCTATCTCTAAGTTAAGCCAAATATGCCTTAGATAAAATGTTGGCCATTACTGAAACACAAGTTGTTGAAGCTAAAATTAGTTTGCTATTTGCAAGAAAATAATAACTATTAGAGGTTTGAATCTCATAAATGGTAATTGGTAGATTAGGGTTCCAATGAGAACTATTTGTAAGCCAATTTTTCGAAGTGTCCTTTGGACTACAACACACTAAATATATCGATATAGTACCTGAGCAAACATATTTGGGGGAAGATGACATATACCTACCTACTAGATTTAATGTATTTTTATTTACATTGGTGGTTGAAATAGACGCAATAAGTCCTTACATTGAAAACTTAATCTGCATATTTCATGAAAATCGCCGACTTGAACTACTTCTACTACGTATTCCTTTTCCCATCTTGAAACACCAATGAATCGTCAAAATCCCCATGAATCTACCAGAAATTACAGTTGTTGGTTGTATGCGTCGCGTCGCACGCCTACAAAGACAGCAAGAAGTTTTTATCTTGTTGAAGATACAAAAATGGCATACAGAAATAAAACAATATATAAAAACTACAGAATGTTTGCTATCCCGTTGTTTTCACTCGGTTTAACAGAAGACGTCGAGAATGCCTGAAATGGGCATATTTGAGTATGGACGCCTACTTATTCGAACATTGCACCGTAGGAATTACTTCAAAAAATACTTAAATTCATCATACAATAATTCATGCGTAATAAAATTTAAGTAACATTCAGAATTCAGAACCTAGTACTAAAAGCAAAATTGATGCTTCGTACAAGATGCGGATTAAATTTGCACGGTGTAGAACCTCCAGTATTGCTTAGTATCGAACTTGCGTTGACCTAAAACGGTATAATAAAAACGGGCCCTGCGCTACGTGCGCGTTTTACCGAGCAACTTTTTAACGCGCTCTCAGAATCTTATAACGAACTTTCAGTTTTCTAAATTGGCGAAGCCCGGCGATGTTTCCTCTCAACACTCCCGCTAACGCTTTGTAGCAACAAATAATCTCGCGGGGACGACTCAATGCTCGTCGGGGGCGAATTCGGGACAAAAACCCAGCCGAGTAATCCCCTTTATTTTGGTCGAAAACCACGACCTTTTCATTTCTCGAATAACTGGGCAACTTTCGCGTCTCAATTGTGATATCTCCATAAATCACTCGGATAAATTTCCACGCCGCAATTGCGAAAGTCAACAGAGCGGGCTTGGTATTCAACAGGTACCGCATTATAATATGTATATAATCTGTATAATTGATCAATTATCGCTGTGCGCGATGCCGATGCAACTACATAAATCCGGAATAAAATTAATTACGCAACTATTGTGATAATGTGCTCTGTAGGCTCTGGGGGCGTTTGAGGCAAAACCGTGGAGTCATTCCGCTTAACGGTCCAGCTCAGCTTCTCGTCTTCTAAGGATTTAAGAAGTTAATGCCGCGAGTAGCACTTCCAATCTGCTTTACAACCAGCGTGAGGCAGTAATCTATGGTGGTGATGTCAAATTGGATTCCCTTTGTCGGATTGTGTCTCTATAGGTGACAGCAGTTTTGCTTGATTAAAAAGATATGTCCAAGAGCAAGATTCCCTCCTTATTAAAGTACGCTCGAGCTGCCCATTCCAGTTGTTTATTTCATTTATGAGCCACCCTGTTAAAATGTACCGTTTTAAGACGTGTATGGTCGTACAAATAACACCAGCTTAGTACTTCAATATTTTTTTAAAATTTAATTTTCGAAAGACACTGGGATAATGACAGGGTTTTTGAGCGAGCCGAACCTAAATATCGAAGAACGATGAAGGTGAATGAGATTTTTTTTGCAATGTTTGCCACTGACCTCTTGATACGAAATTAAAGGGTAATACACTTTTAATAGAGCATTATGATAATGATTCAAGAAAAATTCCACAATTAGAACCATATAAAAATCATCTCCCCAACTCCCGAGAGTTAAGGAAAAAGAGGCACAGGAACAAGAAGAAACAGGAGTCATTGCCCTCAACCAACCTAAAGACGATAATAGAGATATTTAATGTTTCCTAGGTTTCTGTTACATTTGTTATACGCGCTATACCAATTGAAGTAAGGGTTAAATAAGTTAGAAGATGCTGTAATAGTTCTCCGTGTTACGCGTCGAACTAATACCAACTACACTAGACCTCGTTTTTCTTCCTTCTCCCGTCCACTGCCGAGTGTTTTATGCAACCTCCGAGGACCCCTCCATCCTGCGTCGTGGGGCGTCCCGCCAATGACAACGAAATCTAAATTTCGTTGCTATACCGACGCGATGTTAATTGGTAGTTTCCCTTCCAAAACCCACGACGGTTTCTAATCGTTTTCTGTCGCGTTTTTAAATGTTTCCCACGACCACTTTGGACACGTGTTTCCCTTGGCTGAAATCGTAAACATAAAATCCCCCGAACTAATTTAGTCGGCGGTTGGGAGGCTGTTTGTCCCTCAAATTCGCCTAAGCCCCTGGCCGTAAATCTAATATAGGAATTCTCGATTCTAGCGCCGAGGTGCGCCCAACAGCTGCGAAAGGAGTCGGATTACAAACTAGCAAAACAAACGAAAGATTTCGTTACGTGATATAATTTTTACTTATATCATACATAAAATACATCTATAAACTACGGGTTATCATTGTCCTAGAAATAAAATGCCTAAAATAAAATGTGTACTTCCTAAAAATAAGATAACTAAAAAAATAAAATGTGTGTAATTACGCGACCCTCACAAATATAACGTATACTCTACCCGAACACATAGGTATATTCTACTAGTGTTTTTAGAAATAAATCGTTTCTAGAATTGAAAAAATCATAACGCGAAGAAAATTGGGATTTCTCTTTTGGGTTTGGCTTCTCTATTTACTCTGAAATAATGCGACTTTTAGTAAACAAATTTAATAAATTAGCAATTCCATGAGAGTCTTCTTTCTACCTTTGTTCTTGAAATGCAATAGTCAACTTTCATTTTTCCTGTTACCGCCACGTTGTATTAGCTTTTCAATGATCTACAACATTACAATAACAAATAAATGCATGAGTAAACATGTAAAAAATTCTTTCGTCAAACTGACGTTGAATATTTAAAAGTACTTGTACTTTCATTCAATCTACTGTAGCGGATGCACAACCACCCTGAACAGGCTAACGAAAGAGAGGGCACAAACACTTCAGATGAAGACAACACCGTCATATGCCAGCATGAAGTTCGCTTGAAATTGACAAGCTCTGAAGACGCAGTGTTAGAATGCGCAGTAATTAACGCGAGCACTCAAAATTAACATACCTTGCAGTATTGGGACACTGCAGAGGTGTCGAACACGCGCTGCAGGGAATCCCATCTCGCCAGACGGACGATTATCTAGAGAGATCCAAGGTCATAAAACCCTCAACGGCAGAATTACTCCGTTGGCGTAATTAGAAAAATCAAACAAGTCCTGACCACCGGGTAGACGATTCGGGGGGCCATAAATACTTCACTGACGCTATAGGACAACAGGATCGGGGGCAAAAACACATGCATTCTTTACGCGGTCATCCACCAACTTGACACAAGAGATTTCACTCTTAGCACGTCATTTATTAATCGCGTACTTATTCGTGCATCGATTTGTATACGTGGAATTATATTGTGTTGTTATCCACTACGTATCTATTATTTCTATCACGTGAGCGAAACCAGCCACCAAATTGTCGATCCTGACAATTCAAACTAGGTACATTTTTTTCTATCACTGTATGAATAAAAACTATTTGGCCGGTTCGAGACTTCTTATAGCATACAAACCCCGATTCCATATTTAGAATATCACTTAAAAACTTGATCTTTATATTAAGTCTTATTACAATTGCTGCAGTGAATAAAACTGCTTTTTATTTACTTTCTGCCAAGGTCTTTTTACACATTTTTTATTTGGATCAGCAAAGCAAGATTTTCGTCTTTACGCTTTGTTTCTCTACTTAATCTGGTCCCCAAATGAATTATTTGATTTTCAGGTACGTTTAATGGATCGGTGTATATTTTTATTACAAAGGAGCACTTGCTATATGTATAACTCATGCGCCATGTGTCTGTTACTATACATACAATCTCTATAAATATAAACGCGTGTTGTGCCTGCCTATTTTCGTCCACTATCGGTCCTGTCATCACCGTGTCCTTTATAATGCAAAGACAAGCAAGTACGAAGGCAGAAAAATTTAGTCGAGCGCGTAGAACGTGTGGCTAGCAATCGAACTCCACGTGGGAGCGCAGGTTCGAATCCCACAGACTGCGATATTTTTTTCCGTTGTGAACTAAACTAATATAACTATGTGTTCCCTCTTGCTGTTTTAGTGTTACTAGACATATTAATAGATTATTTACGTACTTTTCAACACCCTTCAACCGTTATTCGATTTTGCAATGCGCTTTCTTGATTAAAGACGTTAAGAAATTTTTTCTCTAACTTCTTTGTTTACAGTTCAATTTGAAAAATTCCCAAAATTATTTTAATTGGATTAGGGCTACCTATGTAGTGAGCTAAAAAGCTAGTATTAATTAATACATTCTGACTATAGTTACTTCCATAAAATTGTACCTACTCCTTCTCTCGTTTGTAATAGATGTCCTGCAATAGACTGAAGCACAAACTGCGTAGGAAAGTACTGTACAAAAATTATGCATTTACATTTTAAAATCGTCGCGCCGTTTTAAAAGCAAAGTTGGGCAGAGATCACATTACATTTCTACAACTGTTTTGTTCCATCCGCAAAAACGTCAAATAGGTCGCAAGTACAACAATAGACTACTAAGAAGCTCGTCCATGACGGAATACGCAAACCAAATGTAGCATTGAATCAAACGTATTATAAATGTAATAACGACGATAAGTTATCAATACGAAAACTGCGCGTAGGAAATGACATGTCGTACAACTGCAAATTCTGGTTACGCAACCTTATCTCTATAGATAATTAATTTTAAGCGCATAAGGAACACGGGCAGTAGCAGATAATTTGAGTAATGAAAATCAATAACTAATTAAAAAGTTACGGTTATTATTAATGGGCATCACAATCTGAGAGATAACCCTGACCTAGCGGCTGTTCTGTCGTAATGTCTGTTCATGAGAATGCGAGAATGCTCCAATAGATAACATCTCGGGGTTCAATTAATACAAATTCTGCGAAATTCCGCCGGATTGATATTTGATACACTAATTGCCTGGCAAGGTCTCACTTCATATTGGATAAGGCCGTCTAACATGTACTCACACTGAATTACTGATTACTGATTAGAAGTTCTTTGGCATTGACAGGCGGATGGTATGCGTATATTAAGCATTTTTTACGCTAATCAGTTTAGACAGCTCATTCACTAGTTGCACAAAGAGCGACAATGTATAAAATAATAATAAATAAGGTAGATGCTTATTAAGTTGTCTTCTTAATCGAGAACAGAAATACGTCGCATTGAAGTTTCAACGGAGCTTCTAAATAAGCTTAAAAGAGGCTCGGATTTCCCGAGTCAATAAAATATCGTACAATGAATCATTTTATTACACATTTTTGTGCCTGAGGCAAAATGATCAAGTATATAGTGGAAGGACAAGCAGTTTGGAGCAAAATTCTAAAATTCCCCGGCAGACACAGGTATGTTTAAAATACGCCAAAAAACATTGACATAGTAGTTGAAAAGACGTTATTCCTTGAAAAATAGATGTTGATTTGTAGTATGTATGCTGACTATTGTATTTGTTGAGCGTGTTTATATGACGTCGATATGTCGTTGATTTTAAGAGTTTTTTTGATAAGCAGTCAATGCGAAACGTAGATATAACGTTTAGAATAACACGAAGATTTAACATTTTCCATTTTACGTTAAAGTAACGTTAGTATAAAACACCTTTTAAATTAGTAGTCAACTCTTAACGTCGATATAACGTTGTTACAACGTGATAGTAATGTTTTTGCACTACGTTTTCATGACGTTTATTTAAAGAGCTTATTGGACCAGCAGTTACGGTGGAACGTATATATGACGTTCGTAAAAACACGAAAATTTTACATTTTCCATATTACGTTAAATTACCGTTAATATACAACGCTTTTTAGAGCAGTAGTCGACACTTGACGTCGGTATGACTTTAATACAACAACGTGACAATTAAGTTTTTGCGTTACGTTTCGATATCGTTGATTTTCAGTGTATTTTAGACCGGCAGTTAAAGTCAAACGTTAAGATGACGTTCACAAAAACACTGAGTTTTACCCTTTTTACAGCATATTCGCAGCGAACATGTGTGCTCAGCGCGCCTATCACGCGAGAAATCATTTCTCGCATGATAATACTTACCAATTGAAACGCGTTAAACTACAACAACCACAGCGGTATGGTACTGTATGCTGACAAGCTGTTCTTTCCATTTGTCTGGAGATCTGGATTCACTGTTTAGGTCGCCATTTCTGTTGCTGATAAAATCGGAAAATAATGCTAGCAGATGTTGCATTAAAAGAATATACGGTAGGAGTGCGTCCCATGTTTCACTTAGCTTATTTTTTTACTTTTAAGATAAAACGGCTCTCGACTTGGGGTGGACCTACTTAGTGTCGAATCCGTTTTAAGATTCCGTTTATCAAATGAAGTCGTCGTTTAACTCAATTTTGGTTCGCAGAAAAAAGTAACGTCCTTTTGTCATTAATACTTGACATAAGTAAAACGTCAATTATGTATTAAAGAAAAAGTTTTCTCAGCGTAAAAACAAGTTAAGTTGAAGTTGTGTTTAAAACGTAACGTGCTTATAACGTTAGCACGTAACGAAAAAATGCCGCTGACAAAACTTCGCTTTAACCTACAAAATACGCAAATTTCTGCTGAAAAAGCGGGTGAGAAATGTACGATAACATTGTCCATTTTGGGTCGGGATTATAACGTCCACAGATAACGGTTATCTTTGGTCATGCGTTAAACATTAAAAGACCATCATATGCTGAAGTAGAAACGCTGAAGTAGAATTAACTACGTAACGTTGACAAACTGGTTGACGTTCGCGACACTTCAACGTTAATATAATGCTTGGTCCAAGGTTGTGTTACAACGTTAGTTCAACGTGTCTGGGCACACTGGGATAGGTGTGTTACAGCGAAAGAAATTTGCTAAAAACTGAAAACTTGAAACAATAAAAAAGCCAACCTGCGATTGATTACTAATAATAACCAATGGTAGTACAATCGCAGATCAACCCCCTTATCATTTATAGACCACGGTAGCTCTGAAATGTTTCTTACTTACCGCAATGGCCTAGCTAGCGTCAAAGTCGATGGCCTTGGGTCGCAGATTTCTAACATCAGCTGAGCTGCTGCAAGCTCTTTTAATAATAGTAAAAAAAACACAGGGCGCCAGAAATCACAGATTTCAAGAAATAAATAAAAAAATAACAACCAATTCAGTTTATTAATCAGCAGATCATGTTTGGTGGCAACATCAATAATGCGTCGAAAAATCGTTTATCACAATATTAAATAACCTGAATACAATCAATTATACGTGCTGAAAATGCAACACGCACAGCGGAAATATGTGAACCTCCTTTAGGCTCTTAGATTGAATTTGAATGCAATTCACTGAAGGGATAAGCTTATCACTGTCTGTGTGTATTATCCGTTATCTCGGTAATGATAATAAAATAGCGTGAAGCACTTTTTTTACAAAATTCTTAATATGTATCAATTAGTAAAATTATAAATTTGTAAATTGTAAATTAGGGAACAATTGATACATTATGTTTTAGATTTATGAGACACAGATTTATGAATGGTTAGTACATTTCGTTTTAGATTTATAAGGCGTAGTTTTAAATTAGTAAATTATAAATTTGAAGCGTTGTGAAAAAATCGATTCAGCCAATAATTCGTGGGCGTTGAAATAAGACTAACCTGGATTGAAAGAAACGCCGGTGGCATGCGTTGAATTGGTCCAGGATTATCTTAATGTAACAATCACCAACAGCGCAGACCTCGTGGCCAAAGTTGATAAAAGGACAGGCACTCGGTGTTACAGACGGCAAGCCCCCAAAATGGCATTCCAGAGGAAGTTGTGAGGGGTCCAAGATTACCAATTATGATGCCAAATAGCATAACCAGTCGCTCAAAAACGGCGTTTAAAAGAGTTACTCGAAAGTGGTAACTAAAAGCGGTAACTAAAAGCTGATAAGAAAGAGAAATTACTAAAATGGATAACAAGCAATTAGCGTAAACATACCTGATTTAGTTATCAGCTCACTAACGAAATTAATTATTAATTAGTGCTGTAGCACGTGGGAATACTTTCGAAGAAGCAAGTTACTTCGACAGAAAGCGAAAATCAAATGGCCCAAAATAATCGAATCGCTGTTCGCTGGCGTAAAGCGATAACAAGTGAATTCGGGAAAACCAAATCTAGCGCCTTCGCGCGGACAAAACTTGATATTATTCGAAATACAGCGAAAATAATTCAAGTGAGAATGTACAGGCTGGCCCGGAAAAGAATAAATAAATGGCGAAACAAATAGCAGGAGCTAAAGATTTGTTTCACTCCCCACGGCCAAGAGAAATACCTGAGGTATGATTATGCTAAAGCAATTGAAAGGTCATCGTCAGTCAAAAGAAGGCGAAAGGAAAATAGGGAAATAGATGGGAAATAAAAGAGTAAAGTTAAGAAAAGAAGAAGGGATAGAAAGTTTTACGGATGGAATAGTCGTGAGCAAAGTGCTAAACCGATCCGTCGCGCTAGATGAAAAAGGCGCGTCGGTGGATAAGTTAGACGCTTAGCTCCGTACCATAGCCAACGGAAAACGAACTAATCAGAAGGTTACCTTAAATGTGTACTGGCAGAATACACACATGGACCAAGTCAGCGTACTGAAAAGTTGCTGAGATTTAGCCAACGGCTGTGGCAGCAGCCGGAAATTGGCATGGAACTTAAAAAATGGGATTTGGAATTAGCCAATAAGGTAGAGAAGAAAAGAAATCGGAAAAAGGGATACTTGGGTATTAAAAGAGTATAATAAAGGAAGATAGTATAATGAAGAGGGATTTGGAAGGGATAAGTCCGATGTCCGTCAGTCAGTCAGTCAACGCAGGGCTGTTTGAAAGAAGCTATTGCAGTGAAATGAGAAATTAACAAAAGGTGAGGACGCTGTCAATCACAGACACTCAGCGCGGGCCCCCGTAGTGATCACCGCGAATGTAAGCGACTGTGAAGAAGAGCGCCGAAGCAGAA
The DNA here is from genome assembly GCA_940337035.1 of Agriotes lineatus. NCBI lineage: Eukaryota > Metazoa > Arthropoda > Insecta > Coleoptera > Elateridae > Agriotes > Agriotes lineatus. Next base: position 41,317 of record CALNHX010008176.1, read on the forward strand.
AACCCTACACCCTGCTGGTCAAGGAAAAGTGAACAGTCCAGGAACGACTGCACACTAAAACACCGTGTGAACTAACACACAGCGAAACACCGGAGATAAGTCACAAAAACTTACTCCTGTATGAAACATCGCAGAAGTGAAAATACTACGACGAAAAATTCGGGTAAAACCCAGGACAAAAAACCCTAAAAACCATACCCGCAACATATAACGGAATTAAATGAAAAAGTTTAAAGTATGGAACATGAAAAGATGCAGGAAACCAAGGAATTGGAGTGTGAGATCGATGATGCCAAAACACAAAGCGAAACGCTATCGAAAAATCCTCTTTCGAGAATATATGCCAAGGGAAACAACCCTTATAAATCGGCTTAAAAATAACAGGGGCACCACATAGGACACCGCCAAAAAAAATAGACGTTCTGTCTAAACCGGACAGAAGCCTAAAAAACTGCTAAACACAGCAAAAACGACTGCATCACATAGGACACAATCCACCCTCCTACAAATATTCGAAGAACTCGCAAAAATCCGAAAAACTCGAACCGCATCATTAATACTCACCCCAAAACCAAGGTAACCTAATAGTAAAAGTATGGAGGAAAAATTGTCAAAAAAAATGAAATATAAACATGAACTCGTGCGTACCACAAGCAATACAGGCCACTAAAGAAACTGATAATGTCGGCCCGACGCTTGGGAAATATCTCGTGAAGCGAGATGGGGAAAGGAAATAATAAAATATTTGATGGAAAAGTTTCCCAAAAAAGAGACCGACCCTGCATTCCCAACCAACCACCCTAAGTAAATCGTGCAGGTCTAGAAACTCTTTTACAACTAACTCCATTGTCAGAAAGACACACTTCGAAAAAGTAAAGAAGACTCACGCATTCATCACGAAAGCAACTCACCTAAACACTTGCTTCACTATCAACAAAAGACTCAAGAAGAGTTCGACAAAAGGTCCAATCGCTATCTATAAAGAAGCGAGGAAATCCGTCACTCAAAAGGGTTTCACCTAATATAATCTAATGATAGGGAAAAGTACCATCAAATCGGTAATTAAGGAGTCGCTCAAGGTGCCTAACTAGCACTCAAAAGCAAAAAATATGCGGCTTAAAAAGCACGCAATAAATAATAATAATTATAATAATAATAGAAATTGGTTAACAAGTCGAAAAGGGTGAGAATGATGTTGATAGTATAATACTATCCGTAGGGTGAATAGGCGAGATAAGCTAAACATGCACATACATCATCATACATACAATCACGTACACACAATCAGGCACACCAAAATTCACTCCTCCACTTGTCCTTCTCCAAAGTGAGGTTTTAAATCTTTAATATGCCAAACTCCAACGTTTTTATTGTCGGGGACGGTCACTAACTGATAGGTAAGTGGGCCGGTGACTTTTAGTACTCTGCATTTGACATATTTAGGAGCCAATTTCTGATTGAAGGATTTAGATGCATCAGATAAGACGTAGTTCCTTTTCCAAACCAAATCATTGACATTAAATTTTAATGGACGCTTACGCAAGTTATAGTGCTTGGAATTGCGTTGGTAGGAGCTATTGAGGCGTTTAACAACGTCTTGATAAAGTTCAGAAAGTTGGTTAACGTCTGAAGCCAGGTCTTCACGAGTTTCTAAAGATAATTCTTCTTCTTGGAAGTTCTTAAGACGACCGTAATAAGTCCCAGAAACTGGTACAGTCCTCCCAAAATTTAAGAAAGAAGGGGTGTAACCCGTCACCTCATGAACGGCGTTACGCAAAGCGTGTGCAACTTGATAAATATGTTCGTCCCACGAACGATGATTATCCGAAACATAAGAACGAAGAGCAGTACCGATAACTCGGTTAACTCTCTCAACAAAATTGACTTGAGGATGATAAGAAGCATTATACCAAACTTGTTGAACTTGGTATTGTTTCATCAAGGCTTTAAATTGGGAACTTATAAATTGTGGTCCGTTATCAACCATACATATTTGAGGAACACCAAAAATAAGGAATACTTCGTTCTCCAGAAACTTGGCTACTGCTTTAGCAGTGGCAGCGCGAACAGCTTTAACTAAGGTAAACTTGGTTAGCCAATCACATACAACTATGATAGAAGTGTTACCAGTTTTCGTGCGAGGTAAGGGACCCATTATGTCAATTGACAAACATTGAAAAGGGTATAAAATCTTCTTATTTTGGCCCATTAAACCAGGTCTAGCAAGTTGACTAACTTTACTCGCAGCACAAGTTTCACAATGGCGTATGTAACGGATGACATCGGCACGCATTTTAGGCCAGTAATATTGTTCGGAGATTTTACAAAAGGTTTTATAACCACCCAAGTGAGCAGATGTGGGACTGTCATGAAAGAGTTTGTAAATTTCAGTTCGGCGAGAACGAGGTATCACCTGTTTCCATTCCACTAAGTTGCTAACAATGGCATGACGGTTGGGAACATACTTAAAAAGTCGATGATTTTCAATTCGCCCAAGTTGGAAATTGATTAGGACTTTGGCTAACGCGGTCCAGCATTTTTAAGTACCAAGAGTCTAAGTCACCATCAACAAGTTCTAGAGCGGAAACCTGAATAGAAGCTCGCGATAAGGCATCGGGAACTACATTATGTTTGCCCTGTCGGTGTTGAATTGTAAAATCGTATTGCGACAAACGAACACTCCAACGGGCTAAACGGCCAGTGGGGTCTTTCATATTAGTAAGCCACAATAAGGAATAGTGGTCAGTTAACACAGTGAAATGTGTACCTTCAATATACGGTCTAAATTTCTCAATGCCAAAGATGACAGCTAAACACTCTCTCTCTGTGACAGAATAATTGCGTTCGGCCTTGTTAAGGGTACGTGAAGCATAAGCAATTACCTTTTCCTCATCGTCAATATTTTGTGTAAGGACACAACCGAGGCCAAAATTCGAGGCGTCACATTGTAACGTGAACGGTAGCGAAAAATTTGGGCTACTCAAAACAGGAGCGGAGGTCAAACAAGATTTAATTTGATTAAATGATTTAAGAGCATCATCAGTCCAATTCACACGCTGCTTTTTAATACGACCTTTAATTAGGTCCGAAATAGGAGCAGTAATAGTGGCAAAATTTGGAACGAAGCGACGATACCAAGAAGCTAAGCCAATAAAGCGTTTGACTTCGGTCACCGTATTTGGTTGAGGATATTTGGTGATAGCCAAGATTTTATCAGGGTCCGTGCGTAAACCATTTTTATCGACAACAAAGCCGAGGTACGTAAGACTGGGACGGCAAAATTGACATTTGTCGATATTGACAGTTAAGTTAGCGTCTTTAAGACGGGTATAAACTTGCTCTAAGGTGTCCAAGTGTTCTTTAAAGGTTCCAGACACGATAACAATATCGTCTAGATACACGAAGATGTTTTCACCCAATAGCGGACCAAAAATGCTATCCATGAGACGTTGTTGACTAGCTGGTGCGTTCGCGATCCCAAACGGTACAACTGTAAACTCGAACAAACCACGTCTAGGGACTGTAAAAGCTGTTTTCTCGCACGAATCGGGATGCAGAGGAATTTGGTGAAAAGCTTGCTTAAGATCGATGGACGTAAGATAACGTGCATCGCGCAATTTATCAAGAATGCTATTTAAATATGGTAAAGGATAAGCATCCTTCTTGGTAACCGAATTTAATTTTCGACCATCGAAACAAAGTCGATATGAACCATCTTTCTTTTTGACTAAGACCATGGGAGAACTCCAAGGAGATTTCGAGGGACGAATAATGCCCATCTCTAACAAGCGATCAAGTTCGTGGTCGGCATGGACTTGCATAGCAGGAGACAAAGGATAGTATCTCTGCTTAATAGGAGATGCGTCACCCGTATCAATAGTGTGTACAACTAAATTAGTTAAGCCTAAAGTAGGACCAGAAATTTCAGCAAATTTCCCAACAACTTGGTCTAGTAAAAGTTTTTGTTGAACTGACAAATCAACTACGCCACAAATAGTCTGCAGCGAAAAAGTTTCAGCCACATCGAAGCGTCCAGCGACAAAATCAGTCTTTGCTCCAAAAGCGTAGCAAAAATCAACACCTAAAATTAGTGTAGACGGAATTGAGTCACAAATAACCGCATCGATGGACCTAGTAATACCATCAATGGTAATGGGTAAGGCAACAGTACCTAAAATATTTTGTAGCTGACCGTCAGCAGTAGTCAAGGTAAGCGGAGACTTATTGTTACACAATTTGAGGTCGTGTCTCTGAAGTAAATATAGACCGTTGCGCCCAATTAAAGTTTGATTGGCCCCTGTATCGCAAAGAGCGTGAATAGGTTCGCCATTAATATAAATTATTAAATAAGGACGGTTGTCAGAAAGTTGTTTAGTAAAGGTGGCTGAAGTATTACAAGTCATACGGCAAAATTCATTCACAGTTCGTAACCAAGATTCCCAAGATAGAGTATCAGCCTTAGTATAATAGGGATAAGGAATAGATCGGCTGTGATATCTACCCTTTACTTTGCGTTTTTTGGATGGCATTTAGGACAAGTAGCAAAATAACTATTTGCATGACCGCAAATATAGCAAAAAATAGTCTTATCTGCCGAGCAAGTATGGAAAGTATGGCCTAATTTACGGCAGTTCCAACAAGTGGTTGTACTTTTCGCACGGTTAGCTCTAGGACCAGAATGTTTAATTGTCATTTGTGCAGTCTGTGTCACAGGTTTTTTAGGAGTAGGCTGGTAGGCCAAGTCAGGTTCCAGTTGCAAGGATGAGGCAGCAGCAGGATTGCGGTATTTAATATTCTGAATCTTAACATCTTCCAGCTTTTTACACAGAAATGCAAGGTGTTCAATATCGTGGACTACTGTTAAGGATAATTGAGTAGCGTAAAAAGGTTGCAAGTTTTTCATAATATGCTTAAGTTGAACTGATTCGGATGGTTTAATGAGTAAACGATCAAATAAATTAAGCAGCACAGCAATAAAAAGTGAGGGTTTTTCATCGGCCCCCTGCTTACGCTTCCTAATTTCGTCCCATAATTCCTCATCAAAATCAGTAGGCAAAAAATCAGATCGCAACCTAGCTACCAAGTCGTGCCAGTTTGAAACCCGGTGATGCATAGCACGGTACCATACTAACCCACGACCCGAGAAAAGGTCAACAGCACTAGAAAATAATTGGTCGTATGAAATGTTACGCGCTACCCTAAGTTCTTCGACACGTTGTAAGAAAGAATTTACCCCCATAGTAGTAGTGTCTCCATTAAATGATAAACCCCATTTGCATACCGGTACAGAAACTAAACCTACATGTCTAGGAAAAGACGTCGTAGAGTAATTAATTTGGTCTAGTTCAGTTCGCAAATTAGCAGTAGCGGACATACTAGGTTGTTGTGTAAAAGGAGGATACGGATGTACGTGCTCATTAGAAAAAGATACCCTAGGTCGTTGGAACGTAGATGAAGCTAAACCGGCGGCTTCAGTTATGTTAGGGTTGTCAACAATATTATCTGCCATAGGTTCAATAGTGTCAGAATTAGGTGGAGCTACTGTATTAACAGAATCGACAAAATTAGTGGCATCAACATTTGAAGGCAAAGGATCTACTTGTAATTGCGAATCGTCATGCTCATTACTAAGTGACTGTAATAAATCTAAGCATTGACTGGTAAGGGTAGCATGCTCCTGTTCTAATTTAGAAGAGGGTTGTAACCTGGTTAGTCGTGAATACAAATGCGTTAGCCGCGTATCGAGCCGAGCAAATTCAGAATTGCAAGGTGCAGCAGAGAAAGCAGTAACTAATACCGAAAGTTCAGTTAGTTTGCCTTTACAAGTATCAAGTTCTAATTGTACATCGAAGGGTGCCACTAATTGATAAGCGTTAAGCAGCGTAGGGTCAGCCTTTTCGAGTAACAACTTAGCACGTAAGGTTCTACGACGTTGGTCGACGTTCATACCTTCCACCGTGTCTCTATCTAGACCCCTGAACAGTAGTTCGTAAAGCAGCTCATCAACACGAAGTGCGTTGACATTCATTTTAAATAGATAATTTTGTCAGAATATTAAATGAGAATTGCAGGTTGCACAGCTGATGTAATACCAAAGTCGGGAGCCCCACGTTGGGCGCCAGTGAAACAATAAAAAAGCCAACCTGCGATTGATTACTAATAATAACCAATGGTAGTACAATCGCAGATCAACCCCCTTATCATTTATAGACCACGGTAGCTCTGAAATGTTTCTTACTTACCGCAATGGCCTAGCTAGCGTCAAAGTCGATGGCCTTGGGTCGCAGATTTCTAACATCAGCTGAGCTGCTGCAAGCTCTTTTAATAATAGTAAAAAAAACACAGGGCGCCAGAAATCACAGATTTCAAGAAATAAATAAAAAAATAACAACCAATTCAGTTTATTAATCAGCAGATCATGTTTGGTGGCAACATCAATAATGCGTCGAAAAATCGTTTATCACAATATTAAATAACCTGAATACAATCAATTATACGTGCTGAAAATGCAACACGCACAGCGGAAATATGTGAACCTCCTTTAGGCTCTTAGATTGAATTTGAATGCAATTCACTGAAGGGATAAGCTTATCACTGTCTGTGTGTATTATCCGTTATCTCGGTAATGATAATAAAATAGCGTGAAGCACTTTTTTACAAAATTCTTAATATGTATCAATTAGTAAAATTATAAATTTGTAAATTGTAAATTAGGGAACAATTGATACATTATGTTTTAGATTTATGAGACACAGATTTATGAATGGTTAGTACATTTCGTTTTAGATTTATAAGGCGTAGTTTTAAATTAGTAAATTATAAATTTGAAGCGTTGTGAAAAAATCGATTCAGCCAATAATTCGTGGGCGTTGAAATAAGACTAACCTGGATTGAAAGAAACGCCGGTGGCATGCGTTGAATTGGTCCAGGATTATCTTAATGTAACAATCACCAACAGCGCAGACCTCGTGGCCAAAGTTGATAAAAGGACAGGCACTCGGTGTTACAGACGGCAAGCCCCCAAAATGGCATTCCAGAGGAAGTTGTGAGGGGTCCAAGATTACCAATTATGATGCCAAATAGCATAACCAGTCGCTCAAAAACGGCGTTTAAAAGAGTTACTCGAAAGTGGTAACTAAAAGCGGTAACTAAAAGCTGATAAGAAAGAGAAATTACTAAAATGGATAACAAGCAATTAGCGTAAACATACCTGATTTAGTTATCAGCTCACTAACGAAATTAATTATTAATTAGTGCTGTAGCACGTGGGAATACTTTCGAAGAAGCAAGTTACTTCGACAGAAAGCGAAAATCAAATGGCCCAAAATAATCGAATCGCTGTTCGCTGGCGTAAAGCGATAACAAGTGAATTCGGGAAAACCAAATCTAGCGCCTTCGCGCGGACAAAACTTGATATTATTCGAAATACAGCGAAAATAATTCAAGTGGGAATGTACAGGCTGGCCCGGAAAAGAATAAATAAATGGCGAAACAAATAGCAGGAGCTAAAGATTTGTTTCAAACTGTTACTATTAATGCAGTTATCCAGCATATAAAAAATAACAACAATCTAGGCAACTAAAGAATTGTTGTCATCGAAAAATATTTCCACCAATAATCTAATTCTTATTAATTCTATTGCTTTTAAAGCGAAATCAATTGGCACTTAATGATTTAGATATTCACTCATGGTGGCATTAAACTAAAACCAATTAGGTAATAGAAAAGCAATTCAAAGTTGTTAACATTTCAACATCTTGACGTTATTGGTGTGTCTTGAGTAATTAAAAACTTGAATGACTTTATCGCTGCCATTACAACATTAATGCAGACCTATATGCAATAGTAAACATGTCATCATCCTCATGTTATTTCTTGCAGTCTTCCTTACAACAAATATGAGCATACGTTATTGATTAGTTCTGGAATGTACTGCAGCAGCTAACAATACAGAATGCAAGTGAATTACCAACTGTGCAAGTCAATTACCGCATCGAGTAGTCCATTAGAACCTTATGTAGTCATCTCGTTAAATATTAGAATTAGTTTTAATATACGTAATACAGGCTCTATATCCTCTGAATACAATTATTCAATAATTAACTTGATTTTTCCAGTTTAACATGCGACAGAACACCAATTTTATTCTTGTCTTTCAATTTCACCAGATACTAGATAATAGCATATGCTAATGCTGCACATACCTGCCAACTGTTTCTACGTACATCGAATTTTTATTTATTGCATCGCCCGGCCCGGTAGTATTATCAGTTACGACTTTAACCTTCGCGTCAAACGATCTGGACGTAGTTTTATATTCCGAGCATTATAATTACCTATTTTTATAGCGCAATTCGCACGGTTTAACTATGCACGTTTGATAGGATTGCCATGCACTCTCGGAGCTGTTAACGAAAGTTATCGTTAGTTTCACTTGCGGCCATAAAACTTAACGCCGCTGCGCAATGAGGTACACAAGAACTTACCATTACGGATTTTGACACGTACAAGGCGTCAGAAATAGAAACCGATTTCGTTTGGAACATAAAAATCGCCTTTGGCAAGTGTGCCGGCAATCGCTAATTAGTGTCATCCATAAATAAGGCCCGTTTATGCATTTCGAAGTAAAACCCGATAATCAAGCCCCGTAGAGGAAGAGTATCTTAAATAATTACGATGTGACGAGTTTTACTAGTATTGTATTGCCACCAAGCTGTTATTGGCTATAAAACATTGTTTAGGAATAAAGCACCGTTCTTCTGTTGCGATTGAATCGCTGTTGAATAATCGCCCGTAAAGGCGTTTCCATTATATTATTCTTGCATTTACAGGAAGGCTTTATGTGTGTGTCTATTCTGACGCGTTTATTGTTGGAACATAAAGTTAACATGCGGCTTCGTGTTAGTTATCGAAGAGGAATTCAAGTGCTGCGCGAATAAAAGTGCAACAATTAGTAGATTGTCAGGCTGAAAGATTGTTGGTGTTTTTCGTGTTTTTAAACCTCTGCCAACATCGTATGTCAAACTGACACCGGAAGAAGTGGGACTTTCTAATTTTATGTGGTGCGACTCAATTTGCCACTAAGGCCTGACAGAGGACGAAAGTGTTTTCCTTTATGTTGTTCAAAGCGGTTAAGTGCTGTTCACAAGACTGCTTTATATGCTAGCTTTTACCCTGACGTGTTACTTTAAGGTTCCAAGTCTAAATTGATACAATTACAATGTTTATCTAGCAAATGTCACAGAAGAAAAGTTTTGGCGGCGATTTAAAGCCATAAAAGCTACATATAAATCGTATTTCACCAGTGTGAACCATAATTTTAAGTAATCGGACTGTGAAAAAATATCTCTCTACATAACTTCCATGAACACTCGCAGCCTTTCCAAACGGTACATTTTCTCAAAAAGATACTTTGGAAATGCCTCAAAAACATTAAACAGCTTCTAAGTCTTTATAGGCAAAAATGACTTCCCCATTACAGTTTCAAGCAAATTTTAAAGCTGAATTTGCCAATTCAACAAATTCAAGATTCTAAATAATTTACTAGTTTTTAGATCTTTTCCAACTACAATGGAAAGCAAAAAACAAGACGCTTGCATTTAGAAAATGTACTGCTGAGATTTGATCGTTCTGAAATTTTATATTTTCTCATTCACAGGTTTCTGAACCGGTGGTCCAGTTATTTCCACCGAGATGCGGACCGTGCTAATTTAATTTTTCACTGCACGTGATCGTGGGCCGCCCTCGATCTCAGGTAGGCTTTTGTACCTTTCGGTTTAGTGTAATTAATCACGCTCCTAAGCCATTTCAAGACATTCGTTTAGCGCCGACATGCAGATCTTTTGCCAACTGCACCGTTCCCGTTGGCGATAGCTGGAAAATTTTGAGGTCTTGCAAGCTTTGTCCCGTCCCTCGTTGCATTCTTGTGGGATGGTGTTGCTGCCTCAGAAAAACCAGATGGCCGTCGGTGCGTTAGTTATCAGCTCTATTTTAAAATGTGTTTAAGTAAGAGATGTGGCTAAGATAATGCCAAGGAACATATCCCTTTTAACGCCTAAGGCAGTTATAGAATGTTAATTAAATATCATTTTGGCGGTAAATGCTGTATTTTATACTTGTACATTTTTCGAAGTCCTATTGACAGGCTTGCGTTATATTTTTCAAGTTAGATATTAGCTTTTTTATCAGCATCTGACAAGCTGCTCACTTGCGCACTTCTAATAACTGTATTGCGATTATAAACCTTGATACTATTAAAGGTGCAATTCGCTTTAGAGCCAAAATTTCAATAAGCTCTTTTCGCTATTTGGTTTTGATCGTTTCATTGCTTTGATGTCTAACGTAGCTTATACTTATTTTATTAACATGCATTCAGCGACCCAGTTTAACCTTTGTGTCCATTATTAATAAAGTGTAACATTAACGCCAACCGTTCAACTCTTATACGTCAAGACACTATCTTGATATTATTTTATTTAACTGTATTCAACCAGTTCAACTATTAAAGCCGTATTTTCATCCCCTACTACTGGTATATAGCGTGGCCGAACGGTTAGAGCGTCAGGCAACTGGCGGGCGGCCCACCCAGTCGCCTTAAAAATTGGGTACCGAAACCACAGTTGTGAAATTAGAGAAAGTAAGACAGTCGTCGAAGGCGTGATGCTAACCACATCATCCAGTACGCCGGTGACGGCGTACCAGATGACTGGGTTTCGCAAAGAGATATTTCGGCGACCCTGACTCGCCTTGTCTCAGACCATGTTCCTACATGGAATGAAATGCCAGAACTTTACTTTTACTACTGGTATATTATGTTTTATTTGACCCAACCGATACCTGCTCGTTTTTTAGACTATAGGGGAGTGTAAACTAGAAGCCGTACAAGTTAAGTAAGTTTTATTTCGACTGTGAATTGGATTAGTTTTGTTGTTGTCGTGGTTGACGACTGGCGCCCTTTTGTGTTTTGCTTCATTTTATTTCATTTAATAACCGTAAGAATCACTACCTGATCCTTACCTATAACGACACTCGCTAGTCAGTGTTGTGTACGAATTTTTCTGATAAACGACAAGCTCTTCCAACTCAGATGGCGTGATTTTTTCCTCAGATAAATAGTAGCCAGCTGTCATACAACAGCAGCATAAATTCATCTATTTTTAATGATGTTTAAACGTGACTTTCCATAATTGCATGAACTTAGTCTACAAGTTGCGAAGGAATCGAATTGTTTTCATTTATATGGGTTTACAAGGACGAAATTTAAACTTTAACACTAACAAACTATAACAAATGTTATAGCTATTTGTGAATAGTATGGAACTTTTACGTCTACTCAAATTACTTTAAATGTTGTCGTGGTTAATACTAAATTATAGACCAACTTAATAAAATTTCAACCCACAACTGTCACAGCAGTCTCCCTTCTTGTGTAAAATCTAAGACTACAAATAAATTTATAGTATGTACAAAGTTTGAAAAGGTTGAAAATACGTCGACCATTTTTCTCCTCTGCAGCTTGTTTACGTTTAAGAGTGCCCAAAATGGAAAAAAGAACCACTAAACCACTTTGCTGTTAACTCATCCTCAAGCTGTTATCGCATTTTCAAAAAGGTTAAAAATTGCCCTTTGCTAGTAGGTGCAAGCAACAGTTTCCAAGGCGCAATTTGTAAGAAAATCTTACTGAAAGAGCTCCACAGCGAAACATCATATTACCATATCACTCTCCTGCAACACTTTTTTATTCTAAATAAGATGTATGTAACTTCAGAATTCAAGGCTTTACATCACCGTGCATTTGTGCTCTACTGCTGGCTTCCGTTTCTCGACGATTTTGCTCATAAATTTTCCTGCGCTTATAAAATGTGCAAGTTTAAAGCTTGGTATGCACATATACAAACATACAGCTACTATTAGAAAGCACTAATGGAAAATACGCATTTTCCCAGCAAGGAATATACCACTTCGCCAGGAGTAAGTACGGCTTAATTTATAGAACCAACCGAGCGACGTTCTCATGGCGAATGGTAATGCAGGCAGCACTTTTTGTGGAAATACTGGTTGTGCCTTATATATTAAAGGTGTTTTGTGGAAACAACGTCACGTTTAATTGGGTGTAAAGAGTTATTTGCTTGTAGCCGGGTTTCTCGGTTTTTCTGAACTTTATTTGTCGGAACGCTGCTCGCTCTCAATCAGTTTCAGCTGGCCATAACTCATTCGACAACTTTTTTTGTGAATATTACATCGAGTAATCGCCTGCATTAAAGACCGGGTTCCAGTTTGCGTAAAAACAAGGTTCGTTTAAGTTGCTCACCGCAGATTCCGTGCTCCCACAGTCGCACAAAAATTCAACCGCAAATGTTATTTGATTGTTTAGGAAAAAGCCTTCCTGGTTAGTGGAAGAAACTAATAAAAGATTTGGACGAAATACTTACAATGAAATTAGTTCGTTTAATCGTATTTTGTGGATTTCATATCTAGCTTGAGTTTTTTCGTCAAATTACTGGATCACGCAGTCAACGCTGCGAAAAAATATGTTAGCTGAATATAAACTGGAAAAAACTGTATATGCTAATTTCTTATGGTTGATGCCCTGACAGCTTTCAGTTACACACATTTTTCTAGTTTAAGCTTTCTACAGTTATTCAAAACAAATTTGAGCATTCGTCGTACAGATTAATATTAAAAAACACTTTAAATCACAATGTGACAATAAAAGAAACTCTTACCATAGTTATTTGTATATAAGAAACAGAAAACCACTCCAATATTACGGCAATTTTCACGAAACGAATATATATTTTCTGGAAAGCGAGATTAATATTTATTATTTATATTCCCAATGTTCTCAAAGACCTGTCAATTTGGATGCAATGACGAAGTTTGCATTATATACCATCAAGATAAAAAAATATAATTATTGTTACATATATATTCTTTTGACTTTTCATTTAGAATACGCGAAGAAAAGGTTTTTTTAATATCAGTTTACAGATCCACGACATTCTGGTAAGTATAATTAATAATTTTTATATAAGAGCCAGTGTGACCGAGCGGTTAGGCAGCTCAGTTGCGGTGCCACGATACGGGGTTCAATTCCCAAATAAAGTAATTTAATGTTCTAACTTTTGTTTAAATATGACAGCTTCGTATTATCGTAGCACCACAATCTAGCTACTGACATTTTAAAATGTGATTGACTGTACTTATTTTCTTTTGAAATTGTTAAAGTTCTTGCTATAGAAAAAATATTGTATTATACACGACGATAAAGATATTTCTATCCACTCTTGAATCACACGATTCACTCGTGGATAATATTTAACTTTATCGTCTTGTATAATAAATTACTATTTCAGCACTGGACAAAACCTAAATAATCATACTTGACTTCAAAGATTTCATTATTTATTTCAAATTTATCTCGATACTTTGTAATCACCTGACGGGATGACGCTATTTTTTAAATTTATTTCTGTTTGACGTTTAGACAGTGAGCAGTGGTTCATGAGTACCAGTTATAAAATATAACATAAGAACTGGGCGATTTACATAAAGGAGAGGTACTATTTAAGGATATTGAAGAACACGCAGCTAAGTTTGTATTTTTCTTTGGTTTCCATGGCAACTTTAAATATCAGGGGAATAAACGCTTACTTTACTCCTGGATTTGGGGTAGTAAAATATCCGTTTATTCCCGTTGTGCAAAAAAATGCTTACGCATAAGTAATAGCAAGTTAAAAATAGCGTCTTGATGTAACTACAGCACTTAAAATGGTAACAGAAGAACAAAGAGTTTTATCTAATTGCAATAAGACACATAACAGCAAATTTGGTGTAATCTGGCATATCTTCCCGATTTTTTATGTTGTAAGTATAGGCACTGTTTAGAATTACTAGGACCAGTAGTTACCGATAATGCGAACCCTAAATATTGAAATTTACCACTTCATAAGCGTAATCTACTCATAGCAATGGATTTTTTAATTGTCCTTCTCAGTGCTGTAACTTCCTTTCGACATAATTTCAAACCAACGTTCGTAGGAACTTTTTTTATTATGACCTGGTGAACAAGTTCTCAGAATAGTCCGTACAATTTTGAAACACCCTGTAGATGGCATTATTCAGTAGAACCTTCAAGCAGACCTACGTACATTTGAGGGGGTGCCATGATATTATCTTCTTTGATTACTCCGCAAAAGTATTGATTACATTGCAATAAAATTTGGTTTGAATTTCTAGTCGATCAAAACATACATGAATTCTATTATTTCATTTTACAAAATTAGCTTAGATTTATAGAATTTATAGATTTATAGAAATTGTTATCTAGAATTTGTTTAAAAACAACGATTTTGCTTGAACTTGATAATTTAAACGTTTTTCGGGAAAATCGATGTCAAAACTGAGACTAGCTACGAGGGGCCAACCACCACTGGCATTTGGTGTACACATCACTGGCATTGACAGCATTAATTAGCATTATGTCATTTTATTGGCATTAATGGCATTTTCATGGCAAAATCGGCATTGGATTAGCATTATCGGCATTGGATTGGCATTATCGGCATTGAATTGGCATTTACCGGTATTATTCGGCATTTTTCTAGGAACAATCTATCATTTTCCTCGAGAAGAAAACAAGAAAATGGGGTATTCTATCCAAACAGAAATAATACTACCCGATACGCACAAATAAGTCTCCTAATCGAAACGGCCAGAAATGACACTATAAATTCAGCTCAAGATTTGGAATAGTATATTACATACCGAGGTGGGAAGTGTTTCATTACTGTCGAGAGATTAGGTAGTTTACCGAGACGCGTAGCGTCGAGGTTAACTTTATCTCGAGACAGGGATGAAACTTTCCACCGTGGTATGTATACTATTTTATTTGCAATCATCTAATTTTAAAAATAACTACAATTGAATTCTGAATAATAGATATCTTGATGTAGCTAATATTTTTGTTACCATGAAAACAACCCACTCAATGTTTTGTTACCATGGAAACACCCCACTCTTCAGGTATGTAATATTTTTCGAGGTATGTAATAATTTCCTGGCTAGTTTCAAGTAATCATCTAGTTCCCAGCTGTTGTCATGTCATGAAATTGACACATTACAATGTGATTGCGAATAAATGATATTACAAGATCCAGTGAAAGCAGCAACTGATATGTTAATCCCAAGTATGCATTTTAAAATTGCTGACAAAACTATAACAAAATATGGCGAAACATCCTAGATAGACTATGATAAGGAAATTTTACAAGAAAACCAAATTGAAGCCGAAGACCAAGAAGTCCAAAATGATCACTCTATTTTCAATTCTTTTGCTGACTTAAAACTTAAAGATTACACCACAACTAAAACTGTTACTCCTGACTCTCCTTATATCGAAGTGGTATTAAATGACAGACTAAAACGTGTCTTAAGAAAATCCGCCGTCTGTTGCTTTTTCGGTGGTAAAACTGGCCGTTTATCAACAGATAGAATACACACAGTCAGAGGAATTACTGGTAATTCCACAAAACCCCGGACGATAGCCCTTAAAAAAACAACACAAAAAAAAATACTTAATGCATATGCAAACAAACAAAAACAAACAAAAAATTCTTGGGTTGATGTTTCCGGTGACGAAACAACTGATACTGATGGCGATTTTTTATTAAAATCTTATACCTTAAGCGAAGAGGCATAGAAGAATATTAGGCCGTGTTTTATGATTTGCGGTGGTACATAGGGCGTGTTATAGAAACAAATACTGAAAAGAGTGTAATTAAATTTTTAACACTTAATTTAGATCATTACACATGGCCCAAGCCAGACGACGTAGCCGAAGTTGACAACAAATATATATTTTATGGCCCCTTTTCAGCTAACAGGAACTTGTCCATCCTATATGCAGCGAGCCGATGAACTCAAAATCATTAAGAGTTATAGGGATTTAAAAAAGGATTAGAGTAACTAACTGATTGGCTATTTCTCAGGGGCGGACGTAGAAATTTCAAAAGGCTATATCTCGGTTGTTAGTTACGGGACTCACAACAAATGTAGGGGCCTTAATAATGGGCTCACTAAAAGCGTTTTGGTGAAGAAAAAAAATGTTTTTGAAATTTGCAAAAAAGAAATTTGGGATCCTGAAAAAATTTAGGGTTTTAAAAAAAATTTAAATGACTGCACCTTTTAGTAAATCTTTTATAGATGAGTTGTGTAGCTCAAAGTGTGCAGACGTGTGATAAGTTAGTGCACTCCAGGTCACTTTTCGCGCGGTGTCGGTGACCGCGCCGTATCTTTGGTCCCAGCCCCTTATCTGGTGAAACTTTTTAAATTACTTAGTGCATAAAATTTATAACAAATCAATTCAGTATGTATAATAGTAATGTTAATTACTCAGCAAATTTCAACCCATATTGTTCTCAACAAGCCGCAAATTATAATACTCCCATGTTTAATAATTCTCAACAACAAATGCCTTGGCCTCAATCTCAACCACCGCAATTAATGCAATGGCAGCAACCTCAACAATCATTTGCACCACAACCTGCATCCCTGCAAGTCAATCATTCGCAGTTTAGCCCCATCCTGCAGCCAGCACAAATGCAATACGTTCCTATGATGGAATCAAATCCAGTTCAACTTAACCTAACACAATCTGAATTAATGTCCACACAAATGGCAGCTGGGCATGTTAACCCCCATACCATAATGTCAAGACAACAAATGGATTATAGTCAAAATTCCACATCACATACAGATCGTAATAAGTCCAATGAAGACATCATGTCAGTTGCTAGTGATAAATCGGAAGTAATTGTTCTCAACGACTTCCAACAGGTAAAAACATCAAAGAGAAGGCGAGCAAATACTAGCCCACCCTCACAGAAAACCAAACAGATAAAGACTGTAACACCAACTACTAACAGATTCGCGGCATTGACTGTTGCAGATACCTCTGGACAATCAAACGCCATACACAATAAAAAAGAAAATGCCGCACAAGTACCTGTTGCAGATACCTCTGGACAATCAAACGCCATACATAATAAAAAAGAAAATGTCGCACAAGTACCTCCCTTCATACTTCATTACGTCACAGCACTTCAACCCTTGTTAAACTTAATAAACTCCCACATTGACAAAAAAAATTACTATTACCAATTAATGCAAGGTAATAAAGTTAAATTACAACTAAAAAGTGTCGAAGACTACAAAAAAATTAGGGATGTATTGGACCAACAAAAAATAGCTAGACATACTTACAGCTTGGAAGAGGAAAAAACTTTCAGAGTTGTCTTAAAACACATGCACCATTCCACAGATGTTGATTTAATCAAAAAAGTACTAAAGACAGAGGGTCATGTAGTAGTAAATATAACTAACGTTATTAATAGAGAAACCAAACAAAAGAAAAATCTGTTTTTCATTGACATCAAACGCAGTCCAAACAATAAAGAAATATTTAAAATCAAACACATTGAAAATGCAATAGTAGTATTCGAAGAACCGATAAGAAAACCCCAGATTCCTCAGTGCAAAAACTGTCAATGCTATGGGCATACAAGAAACAGATGCACCAGACCCCCCCGTTGTGTAAAATGCGCAGAGCTCCACGATTATCGTACGTGCTCGAAAAACCGTGAAGATGGTAAACCGGCAAGATGCGTACTGTGCAGAGGCGCACATCCTGCTAATTATAAAGGCTGCAAAGTCTATTTGGATATTCTGTGTAGAAGATTCCCTAATCAAGCTAGGTTAACCTATCCCACATTCAATGAACAGCAACCCACTCAAACGACATCACACCAGTTACGAGTTCATCAGCCAACTGCACAAAGTATAAACCCAAACCCAAGTCAAACATGGGCAGAAATTGTAAAGAACAAAACTCCTACACATCATAGCCTAGCAAACAGTAAAAACCAACCTACCTACGAAACTTTTCAATCCTCTCAAAATCAAACTGTATTCCAAATTCCTCAATATCCGCAAACTAACAATCAAGTACCCGGACAACAAACTGGAGATTTAACTTCCATAATAGTGTCAATGCAGCAAACCATTCAAGCCCAACAGCAAACCATTGACAACCTAACAGCAGAGATCAGACTCTTGAGAGAGGAACTGTTAAAAAATAAAAATGGCACCGATTTATAAGATAGCGCTTTGGAATGCCAATGGCCTTTCTAGCCACAAACAGGAAGTTGCAACATTTCTCATACACAACAGCATTGATATCCTATTAATATCAGAGACTCACTTCTCCAGCAGAAGTCAGTTTAAGATACCAAACTATATCGTGTACTCCACAAATCATCCAGACGCAGAGAGACAAGCGAGGGGTGGCACAGCCATAATAATCAAGCAATGTATCAAACATCATGAGCTGCCTCACTTCAAGGAAAACTATTTACAAGCAACAACCTTAGAGATTCTAGACTGGCATGGTCCACTTACTCTGTCCGCAGCGTATTGCCCTCCAAATTATCCCGTCAACAAGGAGGGTCTTATCACATATTTTCGGTCACTGGGTAGCAGATTCATGGCCGGTGGAGACTACAATGCGAAGCATACTCACTGGGGTTCTCGTCTTTCTCCCCCAGGCAGGGGTAGAGCTCTGTACCAAATCATGCAAGAACTTCAATTAAACCATTTGTCTACATATGAACCTACATACTGGCCAACAGACCCAAATAAAATACCGGACTTGTTGGATTTCTTTGTCACAAAAGGTATCGCTCCAGGATACCAGGATATCTGTTCATGTCTAGATTTATTCTCTGATCACACTCCTGTTATATCCTCTGTTAGTGCTACGATCATCGAAAAGGAGAAACCAGCAAAGCTATTTAACAATAGAACAGACTGGCAATACTTCAGAAGCTTAGTGGACAACCAACTTAACATGAGAATCCCTTTAAAATCCACCGAAGACTTAGAAGCCGCTGTTTTAAACTTTACTAGAATTATCCAGGAATTAGCCTGGTCTGCTACACCTGTTATTCCAACTAAAAATATGCAAGAATGCTGTCCAATATCCGTCAAAAAGAAAATAGCTGAGAAGAGACGGCTTAGGAAAATTTGGCAAACCACCAGATATCCTTCAGACAAAACGCGTTATAATCAAGCCTCTAGTGAACTAAAAAGCCTAATCAGGAACCTGAAAAACGAATGCTTCCAAGAATATCTTGAAAACCTTACCGCTACGGATGACACGAATTACTCTTTATGGACAGCGACCAAGAGAATAAAACATCAAAAACTACCAGTCTCCCCTATACACAAAGAAAATGGTAGCTGGGCACGTACTGACTCGGATAAGGCAGACACATTTGCGCAATATTTAGTGAAAGTATTTCAACCCTTACCGTCGTCAAATACTCCTGAAGCAGAATTGGAAATTAAGGACGCTCTAGAAGCCCCTTACCAGATGTCTCCGTTACCAGATCTCTTTACAGTCAGGGAAGTAAAAAACATGATTAAAACCAACCTTCATCCAAAAAAGGCTCCTGGCTTTGACTTAATTACCGGGCAACTTATAAAAGAACTTCCGCGTAAGGGCATAGTTATGCTAACAACTATCTTCAATGCTGTATTAAGACTGGGCTACTTCCCAGCTCCATGGAAAGTTGCCCAAGTAATCCTAATTCTAAAACCTAGCAAACCACCAAATGAAGTCAGCTCTTACAGGCCTATCAGCCTCTTGCCCATACTAGGCAAACTATTAGAAAAGTTACTACTCAGAAGACTTATGCCTATCGTAGAAGATCTTAATCTTATTCCAGACCATCAGTTTGGCTTTCGAGAGCAGCATTCAACCATACATCAAGTCCATCGAGTTGTAGACTTTATAAATCAATCATTCGAAGAAAAGATGTATTGTACAGCAGCATTTCTTGATGATAGCCAGGCTTTTGATAAAGTCTGGCATGATGGTCTCCTCTATAAATTAAAATCTGCACTACCGCACTCGTACTACATTATTCTCAAATCTTACTTAGATGGTAGATACTTTCAAGTCAAATATGAACAACAACTATCTGATCTTCATCAAATCCTATCTGGTGTACCCCAGGGCAGTGTGCTGGGGCCGCTCTTGTACCTTATCTTCACTGCTGATCTGCCCACCAATGATCAAACATTTACGGCCACATTTGCCGATGACAAAGCAATTATGGCTAAGCATAAAGACCCCATTATAGCTGCGGAGATCCTGCAGGAAAATTTAAACGAGATAGAGACATGGGCAAAAAGGTGGAGGATAAAAATAAATGAAACTAAATCACATCATATTACCTTCACAAAATGTAAAGGCAACGTACCTCAAGTCTTCATGCATAATGCACCACTACCACAAGTAACAGAGGTGAAATACCTAGGCTTGCACCTTGACAGGGGTCTAACGTGGAAAGACCACATTTGGAAAAAGCGGAAGCAACTCGGTCTAAAATTTAGCAAACACTATTGGTTACTGGGAAGAAAATCCAAATTGTCTCTTCGTAACAAACTCCTCGTATATAATGTAGCATTCAAGCCCATCTGGACCTATGGGATACAACTCTGGGGCACAGCAGCCTGTACCAACATTCAAATCATCGAACGCTTCCAGTTCAAAGTGTTACGCGCTATGTGTGATGCTCCATATTTCCTAAGAAATGCAGACATTTTGTGTGATCTGAAAGTGGACTCCGTGAAAGACACTATAGTGAAGCACAGTGAAAAATATTTAAATAAATTGGAATTCCATCCTAACTATCACGCTGTAAATCTTCTTGATAACAGTGCAAACGTCCAAAGACTCAGTAGAATTAAGCCACTTGACTTGCCACATAGATTTATACAGCTGTAAATGTTTAATTAGTAATTATTGTAACATCTAGTCGCTAAACATATTATTTGTAAGAAATCTTGGTGTTAGGATTGATGGATCCTGCCTCTCACATCTATTCATGACACTTTTAATCGTTTATCTGTTTTGCTTATTGTATTCCTTTGTTATACAGATTGCAATTAGTTAATAAATTTATTAAAAAAAAAAAAAAAAAAAAAAAAAAAAAATCTTTTATTCCTGAAATTAAAATTTTCCCAATAAAACAAGGTAAAAACTAATTTAAAAATAAAATATTCAGAAGTTTTTAAAAACCCAAAAATTCCTTTTTTTTCGTGACATTCAAAAACGTTTTTTTCTTCAACAAAACGCTTTTAAGTGGGCCCATTATTAAAGCCACTAAATTTGGTGTGGGTCCCGTAACTAACAACCCAGATATAGCACTTTGAAATTTCTCCGTCCGCCACTGCTATTTCTAGCAATTAGTTACTCTGATCCTCGCTCTGATCCTTTTATTTACATTTTTTAATCAAAGTTTATTTTTTGAAGAACCCATTTTTGTGTTTATTTTTAATAAAAAGCAATCCTTAGACACCTAAAGCAGTAGTTGGATACCGCCACCCAAAATACAATTGTTTTTGTAGTAATTTATTCATGTTTTATAAAGACATTTCATTATTGTAATGTTATTATTATTATTAATATTATATTGTACAAATATTAATGCGAATAAAAATGTTTTTCTACAGCCTTCAAAAAAACGTGACATTTATGCATCGCTATAGATACGCGAAGTTTAACTTTTTTAACACGTGAAAAAATAATATTTCTTCACGGCTAGCAGTGAAAAAACGGTTAATTACACCATTTCCTTAGTTACAACACATTAGGTGACTACATATTATGTTAGCAAATTAATGTTCGTATTTTATTTCTAGAAATTATTCTTTTATTCTTTTTTTGACGGCTGTAGAAAAAACGTTGTTTGTATTTCGTGGCAAAATTCGTGTTTTTATGGCGCGTTTGAATGACTGTTCTGCCTCGACCTAACGGTCTCGGCGAAAATTTATATTCTCACGCGCCATAAAAAAACACTCATTTCGCGCACTTAATACAAAAATTACTATTAATGTGGATACAGTTTTTTTTTTATAATATATTCTTGGTATAGAAAAGCAAAATCCAAATTTAATTTACCTATATTTTTCAACACTAACTTTTAAGAAAAATACTGTACACATTTTTATTTTTAAAATCCTTGAAAAATTACATTGATATTCACTAAGACTTAGTACTGGCTTAAATTTAGTCCACATAGTTAGCCAGCTCAGTTTTGACATATTTTGATCGTGGCATTGCTAACATGTGAAACTTACGGTTTATTCTATTTTTCTGCAATTTGTTTGTATTTTAAATATATTTTTGTCTTGGAACATGTTGCTGAAATGGATATAGTTCTGTTAATGCGAACAGAGCATGCTTTAAAGCTTTTTGGTTCATAAATTAAAGAAAAAACGATAAACTATGTTGTTGTCAGTTTAAACCCCCAACTGTCATATTAGACCAGTTTTAATGTTAGTGAATCTCCTTGTTAATGATTTTCCAATAGCTACATATATAGGCTAAAGGGAAACACCTGGGATCCTCACTGAATTCAGTCACAAAAGTAGCATTTTATTGGCATTGACCAGCATTAATTGGCATTGATAGCATTAATGGCATTATTTGGCATTTTTAGCATTAATTCCTGTCACTGGCATTAAAGGCATTAATTGGCATTTTAATGCCATTTTGGCATTAGGTGTACAAATTTTTGCTAGGTGGTTTGCCCCTCGGCTGTACATA
>CALNHX010008177.1:0-63969 GCA_940337035.1 Agriotes lineatus
GTTCTTTGACAGTAACCACAATAATGTTTTAATGTTAGATTTGTTGATTATGTGCAATAACTGCAGTAACTTTCATGTTTTAGCTCAATTTTGACTAATTTATTCATCAGCCCTTATATTAATAATGACAACATTCTGTAAAAAGCCAAAGAAACTTATTTGCCATAAATTTCCACAATATTTTCCCTATTTATACCCTTGCATACTTTTTTATTTATTGTATTTGTAAACTAAAATCATTCCTAGTCAACATAGGTTAAATCTTTTATTGTAATTCTAGTCATAACAGCAAAAGAAGTTGCATCGAAAACAGTACAAATTTACAAGTTAAAATAGATAAAACTGCATTGCTGATATGTTACAAAAATTGAACACCATTTGCAATATCGTTTTTATTATATGCCATCAAAATTTGGTTGTAACAAACAATTGCTACAGAATATGTCATTTCGTTTAGTTAGTAAAAACACGCAATCTTCGCCTAAAAGATGGTACATGTGTTACGCATGAAACATTATGTATTTTTGTTATAACTGTCTTCTACCTCGATTTGTAGAATATTAAAGTTGTTATAGCACATATGAGTGTTTTTATTTTCTCTTGGTGAGGCATGTCTACAGTATTACATAGATGTTAGGCTTATTTTCCTTCATTATATATATAGTTTTATTCCGAAGGTAAAATTCACATCTAACCCATGTTGATTTTATCGTGACAGGTTTGACATTTTTAAGATAAAGCGAATTTGGTAGTGACCTATATGAACTGTCGTAATTTTTTAATTAAAATTGCTTAATTCAAATTTGCTTTAAAGGACAATTTAGTTCCAGAACATATATAGAAATAAGTGGAGAAATTTTGTCAACTCGACAACCTCGACACCTGTAAAGGTACAAGAGGATGAAATTAAGTTAAATTTAAGTTAATATATTTCTAAAAGTCCTGACTCACTCACTCACTGACTCGTCAACGCCCAGCCCAAACCCTTCGACTTAGAAAGCTGAAATATTGTACAGAGGTTCCCGTTATGATGTATACAGGAAATAAGGAAGGATATTTGGAAATTCAACCCCTAAAGGGGTAAAGTGGGGGTTTCAATTTTGTATGGAACAATAATATTAAATAGACATTTCGACTTGAAACTTCGTAGGAGTACTCCTGAAAACAAATAAGCAAACACGTATTTCGTGATTTTCCGAAAATCAACCCCTTAGGGGGTGAAATGGGGTAAATAAGCCTAAAAATCAATATGGGTGTTGTTAATTAGGTTTTTTGGGACGTTGATTCCGAAAATGGCATTTATTTTTTAGTCCAAGATGGTGGACATGACATAAAATTAAAACCCTATAGTGGTGAAACGGGGCTTCAGAGTTTGTATTGGAAAACAATATTAAACAGACTTTTCAATTCGAACCTTCGTAAAAACTAAGTAATTATTTTAATAAAATCGGCCCTTTAGAATAGGGAATAAAGGGGATAATTATATATTTTCGCTTTAAAGTTGCCCTATTTCCGTAATTACACCTAATCTATATATATAAAAGCGAAATACCACTCACTGATCAATCGCGAAATCTCAGAAAGTATAAATGCTACAAACTTGAAATTTGGCAGGCAGATTTCTCATAGGGACTAGGCATCCGCTAAGAAAGGATTTTTGAAAATTCAACCCCTAAAGGGGTAAAAAAAGGGGTTGGCATTTTGTAAGATCAAATTTTGAACTAAGTCAAATTTTTGGAAATTTGTCCCCTGAAGGTGAAAATAGGAGATGACGGGACGGGAAGGGAAGGGATGCGATGGGAGGGGAGGGGATGGGATGACAGAAAATAATTAGTCATTATTTAATATACAAATAACAAACCTCGCATGTACGAAGTCGCGGGTAACAGCTAGTATATATATATATATATATATATATATATATATATACAGGGTGTAGAAATGCTTTTCAATGGTAATTTTTTCATATGAAAATATTTGCTTCCCTAATTATTTTAAAGCAAACTTGTACATAGGTTTTTTTGTAGAGCAAACAATTCTGCATCCATTTATGCCAACATTTTTGTCATTTTACGTCAGAAAACCTAATAATGAAAGAAACTAGAATTATCATTTTTTCAAAAATCGGTGCAAATTGTGAAGTGGTGGTATGCTGGAAGCAGATCAGGTGCAATAAGTGCCATGGTTGCAGCTACATTTGATAGATGCAACCAAATAAACAGCAAACTAATTTGTTGATGCTTTGAGATGCTTCAATAATTTCAAGGCACCACTGATTTGTCTAAAAATGGTAATTTTATTTCTTTAAATTTTCGGTTTTCCGAAATGTAAAATGACAAATTCTGGCTTAAATGGGTACAGAATTTTTTTCTCTACAAAAAACTTCAATACAAGTTTGCTCTAAAATAATTATATATATATATATATATGGCGTTTCATTCTGGGTAGAATATTGCCTCTTCTTTATGGAAGTAAATAATCCACTTTCTGGGGTGGATTAGGCCCCTGGTTATCAGTCTTCCTTTTTCCCTCTAGATTTTCTGATGAGTTTTTGTTTCTGTTACTATCTTTCTCCATGTTACTCTGTTTTTTGCTTTCTCCTTCCATTTCTTTATGTTCATACTTCGTAAATCGTTTTCCACTGCTTCGTAACATCTATTTCTTGGTCTCCCTCTTGGCCTGTTCAGATCAGGTTTCCATGTTGTAATTCCTTTGATTATTCTTGTATCTTCCGCTCTCCATATATGACCAAGCCATCCAATCCTGTGAGCCTTCATTATCTTCACGATATCCTCTCCTTCCATTATTTCTAAAATTTCGTGATTCATGTATTGTCTGTGCTCCCCGTCATCCATTCTTTTTGTTCCCGTTATCGTTCTTATTACCTTCCTTTCAAATATTCGCAATTGTTCTTCTTCTTTTTGTGTTGAACACATTACTTCTGCCGCGTATAATACCACTGGTCTTATTAAGCTTCTATAAATTCGTATTTTCGTCTTTGTGATGATTTTTATACTCTTCAGCGTGTCTCGATTTGCGTAATATGCTTTATACCCCATCTGGATTCTCTCTTTTATCTCGTCGCTGCGATCATTATTGTGTGTTAGTTGTATTCCTAAATAATTATACGATCGTACTTTTTCAAAAGTGTATTTTTCTATCTTCACTTCCTTAGTGTCATCTATTACTCCTCTCTGACATTTCATATATTTGGTTTTATCTTTATTTATTTCTAAAATAATTAGGGAAGCAAATATTTTCATATGAAGAAATTACCATTGAAATCCCTATGGTGTGTAAAGCATTTCTACACCCTGTATATAATCGTGACCCTTGTACCACACAGGTGTCGGGTATAGTTTTAAAAAATTTTCACGTTTAATTTTATATTTACTTTCCATAAATAAACTCCTTCCATGCCTTTCTATTTTTGGTTAAGGTTGCTGCTTCTTCCCAAGATTTGCCTTTTTTTTGGAATATGTTACCCTTTACTTCCATGTTCGTCTTGGTCTGCCGCTTTTTCTTTTAGTCTGTATTCTTGTTGCTTCATGCACTAATATTACTTGTCTATTGTTACTCATTCGTTGTATGTGTCTCCACCAACTGAGTTGACGCTGTTCTATGAACTGTGTGACTGCTTGCACCGCTAGCTCCTCTCTTATTTGTGTGGTTCTAATTCTGTCGTCTGAGTTTTCATAGTATTCGTCTCAGGTATTTTATTTCGGCGGGTTGAATTTTACTTTTTTGCCTATTTGAGAGTGTCCAAGATTCACAATCGTAGGTTAAGGCTGCCCTATAAATCGTGTTAAAGACTTTTATTTTAGTTTGTTTAGAAATTTCTTTTTTATTTATCAATTTTTGATTCATTGCGTAGTATAATTTTATTGTTTTTTTTCCATCCTCTCATTTATTTCAGCTTCTTGTTTTCCTTTTGTTTCTAAGGTTACTCCCAGATATTTTTGTTAATTGCTTCTTTTATGTCCTCCAACTGTTTATCAATATTTTCACAATCTCAACTCTCCGTACCTGTTGCTAGTTGATCTAATCTTCTATTTATCGACTGTGTTATCTTTTTTTGACTTCATTGTCTTTCAGGCTATCTACCCTTATTTTACTACTTCACTATCTGTGTTTTGTTGTCTGGCCCTTGATGTTTTTTGTCTGAGTCGTGCTTGTACCAGGAAGTGGTCGCTGTCACAATAAGCGCTTGTCATTGATGTCACATCTATTATGTTGGTACGATTTGTTGCATGGATTAGGATGTGGTCTATTTGGTTCACCGTGACTCCATCATTTGACTTCGACGTTTCTTTATGTGTGTCCTTGCATCTTCCTTCCCGCTGTATAACAATGTGTGATTTCCATATGATGTTTTCCCTGTATCAGGCCACCTGGTTGCTTGGACTGCAGTAATGTCTAAGTTGTACTTTATTCGCTCACTTATCAGTTGCTGTAGTGCTCCCGGTCTATATAAGCTTAACACATTGTAAGTTCTCAAAAGAATGTCCTTTTTTCGTCGCCTTTGACGTTTTCCAAAAATCTGTCTTTTCCGAGGCTCATTTTGAGTATTTTTAACTGGATTCTTTTACTGGTAGGGATTTCTCCCCCTGGGGTAGTTAACTCCAAGCTCAAGCCCCTTTTCGGAGGACCATTCCTCCCGCTCTCGTTAGCCCTGACCCCACCTTCCACCAGAGTTGGTTACCTGATCTCAAGTAGGGTTGCTCAGGTTAATAGGGTTCACCACGAAGAGGTGAGAGTCGGAATTGGGTAGGAGAGGTTATGCAGCGCTAGCTGGTTACAGCATCATGTGTACCCATGCACTACCCCTTAGAACCCCACTGAATGCCATTGCTTCTTCTGTATCAACACTACTGTTTTGGCAGGTGGAATTTTTACAATGATTTCATTTTTTAAATTGCAGATAAAAAGGTGGACCCCAGTTTTATATTCCAGTAAATATTGATGCACTAATTCAGTTGCAGTTAGTTAAATTCTTAAAATGTCTGTTTCTTTGAAATGTCTTTAATCCACGCCCCTACAAAACCATGTTGAAGATTTATTCAATACTTTGTGGGCACTGTCGCATTAACACTTAATTAACCACATAACAAAATGACGTGACATTATCCCACTGTCCATTATGACAGGTAACTAACTGTTCACTGCTCTGCTACTTTCATCTCTACTTAATTTAAAGGACTTTTCAAATAATCCTTTATAGGCAATGGTTTTTTTTGGCTTGGGTTTTTAAAAATTATTTCAAATAAAATCCTACAAAGCAAATTTACTAATTTGAATGGGATAAGCATAAGTTCGTAAAGGTTCAAAAGTTCACGAAGGTTATAATAGAGCATTTGGTGGGGAAGATGATGTGTAATCTTACCTGCAACGTGTGTTTAAGCTTATTTATATGTGAAATATGTTTTGTTATGGAGAGATGAGGCATGTAAGCTCTTTAGGTAGGCTACATTTCTGGCTTCCATGCTGCATTGATTTCACAAGCATCGAGAATTGAAGATGACGTTTGCATTCCTGTGATGCCAGTGCAGTCTGGGAATTGGCTATGTGACATATCTTAGAGATGTATTCTTTGTATATTATGTTAGTATTTATCACCGTTCATATGTTCATAGTTCGCTTATTTATTAACTTGCATCAAGCTTCCTACACATTTTAATTTCGTTATACATAATGTGGCAATTTGTCTGAGCCTTGCATGTTTATTTTAAAAAGGCAACATTTTAAAAATATTTCGAAAGTATTCATAAGCTGCTTTTGCAGCTGCATTTTTGGAACTCAATTTTCCCATAGTAGGAACGGCTGGATCATAATGTGAAAAATAGTCGAACTGGTGTTGGTACTTTACTTTTATTATTTGCTTAATACACTGTGCAAAGTGCTTTTGAAAAACAAACATTGCGTATTAAATAAGCATCGCTTGCTATTAAGATAACTGATCGAAATTTTATACCCTTGATATACAGGGTGTTTAGATGACTATACAACAAATTGCAGGAGATGATTTTGTGGCTGGAGTTAGTGTTTTCTGCTACAGTACAGATCCCCATTATAGATTTTCTTATAACTGTAATTCCTCTTAAGTTTTCTGTACCTTTCAACTTAGTTTTTTCAAACTTAGCATACATAATTAATTTCATATCTACTATATACAGTAGACATCATTTATAACTACGGCCAAGGGACTGGAAGAATTCAGTTGTTACATACCTAGGTCGCTATAAACAAACACACTATAAATAGAGAAAAACTACAGTATTTTCATGTATAATGTACTTGCATAAAATTTCTTAGCTATAGAAATATTCGACTCAACGGCTTCTAAATGCCAAATAATTGCAGCTTTTTCCTCGATGGAAAAGCTTTCCTCTTGAGCATGGCAATTTTTTGTGCTTACAGTTTGAGGATATATTTACAACTAAACAGAATACAGAAATACAATGCCACGACGCTTCTTCACCGTTTCCGCAAAATTCGAAAAAATTCAGAAAGTTCCCTGGGACTTTCTGAATTTTTTCCGTAGCTTGTCGTTATATATGATATATTGCACCAAAATCAGCTTCGTTTTCAGTTGCTATATCAGTTCGATATAATAGATGATATGTCCACAATGTATTTATTATTATTAATATGGACTGTGGCTGGGACCTTAAATTCTCGCCTGTATAACCGATATTGCTATATCCGATGTCTACTGTAGTTGAAAACATCAGTTGCCTTTACTGAATTTTGATGTAGTCTGCTTCAAAGTAATTTAAAAAATTTACTCTACGAAGACATTGCGTTAAGTTTATAGACTCAAATAAGTCTATAGACCTTTTTTTGAGTCTATAGACTCAAACACATGTTTTGGGTTAAATAATAGTCGTAAAATTATCTCTCAAAAGTTTGTAACCTAGTTACCAAAACACCATGAATAATAGCGGTAAAAAAGAATGTAGTAACTATGTATACTAAAAACTGTTTTTGCAACGAAATCAGTGATGTCACTAGAGACATTTTGGATCAAAAAAACTTTGGCTTATAACGTGAGCAGCATAATTGAAATTGAGAAGCACGAAATCTAACTTTTATATCTAAAACATTATTAGATTGCAGGTAAGTATCTATTGTTTCTTGCCTTTTACTACTCTAACCATTATAACTAACCAATGTGTGCATGAAAATACTGAGATGGTTTTTAGTGCATGCTGGTAAATATTTTGTTCTAAAATTTAAATGTTTTTACTTTTTTCTTATAGATCGGCACTTAATTTAGATGAGACAATACATATATCATAATTAAAACACATTTTTCATCTACAGTAATTAATTTTTCTTATTAATGGGTTTAATACTCTGGATTAAAAACCACTTGTTTTACTTTGTTGCGCAGTATACAGAATGCGAAGTTTATGGTATTGTACTGTACAATTAAAATAAATTGTTTAAAAATATTGAGATTTCCGTAGTCCAAGATACTTCATAATAGTTCTGCCAGCTATTAATGTTAACATTGCAATTTATCACAGTGAAAAAATCATCAAAGAATAACCTTTTCATTCATTATATTACTGTAATAAATCACAAATTACAAATTATTTATAACTGAAAAAAGATTTAAATAATTTTGGCAAATACATTTTTGAGCAAAAATAACGAGCAACTTATTACTATTGATTTTGTTATGCTAATCTGCTAAGGAAAGCTTAGCTTACTAACAACGGAGTTCAGTTACGTGGGACAAAAACATTGGGAATCTGGATTGCATTCCCCTATAGTCCGGATTCATTGTTTATCGATCATTTAACGACCTCTATTAACTGGCAGAGTTATTATAAACCTTAACTGATATTTTTGTGCAATTGAACAAGATTTGTACATACATGTTTGATTTGAAATGCCATAGATTTGTGTATTACATGTAGGATGTTTCAAACATAAACTATACATTGTAGAGATAAAAAAAAGGTTAAGCCAAATATGCCTCAATAGAATGTTGCTAACTAGAGAGATACAGGGCATTGAGTTAAAACTATTTTTAAGTATTAGTCTCAGAATCAGTAGAAACAAACTTTCGAGGACGAGAAAAGATAACATTTAACCCAAACCCTTTTTTGGTAAATTCGTGATAATTTTTATATGAAAATATTTCATACTCGTTTCTAAATAAAAAGGTGTACTTTGTAGCAGTTGCTAAAGTTAAGGTTCTTACTGCAATCTGTTTCTACCGCAAGGTTCACAAGTGTATTTAAAAATACATTAAGTTGAGTGGTGTATGTCATATTCGTCGAAACTTTTTTATGGACTTCTATTAAGTACATAAATATTTTTTATTCAGAAATAATAGCTATCCAATATTGTCATATGAAAATTATTGTGTATTACTGAAGAAGGTTTAGGCTAAATGTTGAGGTAAATTGTGTTATATGTAACACCCCGTATGAGTAATCTAGAAATAATTAACCGATAATTATACTTTGCCCTCGAAAGCTTACTTTTACCAATGTTGAGGCGTTTTATTATAAAGAACAAAATTAATTTTAACACTCTATCTCAATACCTGGCGCCATTTTACTGACGAAACATTAATTCAATCTTCATATTTTGATCTCTAAAATCTACAGTTCGTGCTGGTGCCGTTACTTATAAAATACTCTGTTTTTAAGGTAGCTGGCTTATAACATTTTAGTTTATTGTAGTTTGTAAGAATAAACTTTTAGTTTTTATTGCGTTTCCAGAGTATTCTATGTTGGCTGAATTTCACTGTTAATATTTAGCTTCTGTAATTACCACACCTACATTACGATGCAAACCTTGTGCTAAGAGTTGAACTTCACTCACAATTTGTGGTGGTAGAAATCATATACTCAAATGAGGCTTGTGGATCGTGAATTAGGATGGCTGCTAATGTTTTAACAACTTCATTTCAAACATTATCTAGTTTTTGTATCAACTTTAACTAAAATATTTGCTGGTTCTTGTAAATAGCAATTTGTATGTTATTTAATTTTTATACTATGTAGTAATTTTTCAAAATTTCTTACATTACTTCATACGAAATTACTTGACAAATGGTAATTAGAATTTTTATTTACTGTAGTTTACATTGACTTAGGAGGCAGCACAGTTCAGGCATGCACACTCTCACGTGCACAAAATCACGCATGCACTTTACCTCTACCATAGTAGTTTTAGATGGCTGAGTAAATTTATGGTAAGTAGCTTATTGCTATTTTATTTTAATTTTTGCTCAGCTATATTTTATTATTTCGGTGGTGGTGGTATTTAAACCCCATAAAAAAATCTTATCTTGCATTACCATAATTTTCTTCGTTCATAGTGAGTAGCTTAAAAGAGTAATGTAGTTTTGTGTACATTTAGACATAGAAGCAAATTTAGGATTTCCGCCTGTTTTAATGACTATTTTGTAAAACCTAGTTTGCAAATTTTAACGAGGCAAAATAACTAACACGTATTTGTGTCAGATGCAGAAGTCGAAGAGGAAGCTGAAGAGTCCAAATGGCAAGACAGGATTAGTTCGGGATTCGACCGGCTCGTGGCCTTCGCTTCAACAGAGCTCGACAAAAGGAGGCGTTCTACTGAAGGAGATAGCTGTAATACTTCGCCTGATTCTGGGATAGGTCATGGGGATCCACCCCCTGCTACTATGGTTGCGGTTCCGGTTAAACAAACTCTAAAATTAAATCCCAATCCCAAGCCTTCTCTTTTGAAATCGTCTGGCAAAGTGTTGAATCTCGAGAGTCCACCACTGCTAGCAGAACAAAATGACGAATCAGGACCACCCCGTACACCATCCCCTTCCTCTCCTAACTTGTCCGTTAATTTTAGCCCCAGTCTTCCAAATCCGGAAAAAAGTCCGACCCGTTTGAATCCCGCTTTACTAAAGTATCAAAGGCATACCGAAGATAAAAAGCATAAGCCGGATCAGCATTTTAAAAAGAAATTTTACTATCGGGAACAATGGAGAGATGATGTTTGGCAAAAACGAAATGACGATCACGTTGGGTCAGTCAAAGATAAATTTAAACCAAAAGGGAAGGATTGGGATTGGAATAAAGATCACAATGTTGACTACGGACATGTTGATCATGGCAGCGAAGATTGGAGTCGGACACAACAAGAACAGTACGGGGGGTGGAAAAACTGACAAATGTATGTTTTCTGTGCACGTTTCCTCAATGGCAGTTACAACACCTGATTACTGATTACTATAACGATTTCACACAGCAAACTGGTAAGGAAATTCAGTTTTTAAGTGTTCAAATATTTTAATTTTTTGCGATTTATCGGCAATTGTAAATTCTTTATTAAGAATCTCGAACATTTATGATCGACTGATGTAGTTCAATTTAAGATTATTAAAGAATGAGATCATAAATGTTGTAGACTGTAATTTTGTGTTCAAGAACTCTTGTCGGTGATGAAATTGTTGACAATGGTTCATTATTTATTTTAAATTATATGCTTAAATTATCAGTAAGAAATTTATAATCCATTGAATTCATAATGAACTGAAACACTGCCTCGAAAATTCTCATCGTAACCCAATTTTTCTAAATTGCGCACCTGTTAATTTTAGTTAAAATTTTAATTTAATTGTACATTACATTATACATCGTGTAAACATTAATTGAAAGTGTTCGCAATTATAATTTATTTTATTTGTATTATATCTTTCTTGTATATTTTGATCACAATGTATATAATTTTAATTATTACGACTAAATGGATTAGTTTTTAAGGTTTTAAATAAGTACATTTGCTTGTACATAGATTAGTAACTTAAAAGTACATGTAATATAATTATACTGGATAGTGAAATTTCTGCATAGGTAGTTATTTAAGTATGTTGTCTTAGATTATGGTATTCGGTTGGCATGCTTGACAACAGTATAGTTAGATTACGGACATTGGAAACCTATAATGATTTTTGTACAATTTTTTACGTACAGTTCAAACACTGCCATTTTTATCATTAAAGGTTTCACGGAGATATTTCAGAACCTTGATAGAACAAGAACTACCAAACTTTTCCATTTATATGTTTTTATATAATTACCAATTTTTTTAGGTATGAAATATGACTCTCCTTACCCAGTTTTTGATTAAGGTTTACAATTATCTATTTCAGTTTCTGAACCGCCTTAAATTTACGATGAAAGGAAAATAACTTGATAGATAAAGCAGTTGGTTAATATTTTTAAAGAATAAAAACATTACAAGTAAGGAAATTGATTAGATGTCACATTATATTATTTTATACTGTGCCTGTTATGTAGGGTTGTTCATATATGATGTAAAAACACTTTGTCGAGAAGACCATTTTGAGTAGAATGTATGGACATTGATCGCATTCTTGTAGTTATCCAACTAACTAGAATAGGAACTAAGTTTTTATTGTT
This sequence comes from Agriotes lineatus, assembly GCA_940337035.1. Classification (NCBI taxonomy): domain Eukaryota; kingdom Metazoa; phylum Arthropoda; class Insecta; order Coleoptera; family Elateridae; genus Agriotes; species Agriotes lineatus. The sequence continues at coordinate 11,424 of CALNHX010008177.1, forward strand.
TTTTTTACTGAACAGAGCCTTCTCAACAAACTCCCCAAGTGTTTTATATCGTGTGTTTCAAAAATAAACTCCTTCGCATCATGCCATGATCAAATTGAAATTTACCATAACTTGATAGATACCCATTGAAGCAAATGAACTACCATAAGTCAGAGAGAACTAAATTACATCTTGATCTTGGAAGTATTTTCCTAAAAATATACAAAACACTTAACGAAAACAATTTTTATTGACTGTTACGATTAATACACTCGCTTAAATGCCATCTTATTTTCCTTTTTACTTGATACACTTTTGCCTGTCACAGTGACAGATGTTTTCATAAACAAAATGCAATCTGAAATTCACGTACAGACTTTTAACTACGACCACCACTAAAAGTAGGCCTTTTAGCGCTAGCTTGTTTCACTAAAAGTGACATTTTATAGTTTACCGTGGTTAAAGAAATCAGCTGTTTACTTTTAGCCCATGTGCTAAAAGTGAAGTGAGGTTATAAAACTACAATTTCGAACTGGAAGTGAGGTTGTAAAGTTATTCTAATTGCTTTTTGCATTATAGGTAAAGCGTTTTTGAAATAATTAAAGCGTTAATGTAATGAATACGCTCAGATGTGGAGTATTAATAATTACATTTCGTAACTGACCTTGACAGCACTGGCTTTGCAAACATTCGCCCGCGCTCCAAGGTCTACTGTTTATTATGACTTAAATTAGAAGTGTCGTAGATGCAAACATTTGTTAAATCGATATTTATGAATTAATAACAGTAAATTTAAGGTCGTAGATAAAATATTGTATGCAACGCGTGCTAAAAGTCGTTTATGCATGAGACATGTTATGAAATTCAGCCTTCGGCTTCGTTTCATAATTTTCATGTCTCGTGCATAAACGTCGACTTTTAGCACTTGTTGCATAAATAGCTATTAAGTTAAGACATGACTAGATTTTTTATCTTTCTTTAAGGCCCACCTTAAATGAGTTTTTTTTGAAACACGATATATATTCCATTATGAATAACCTTGCTTACTTTCATAGTTTTGTAAAAAAAAGGACAAGATAAGTGTATTGTTAATATTTAATAGAATTCAAACATATAAATGACTGATCTTATAACACCATCAAATTTCAAAGTAAAAGCCTTTTTCGTGATAACCAAATACTGTTTTTAAAAGATTACGTGTGAAATATAGCTCTGAGATAGTAAAAATTTTGTCCAGTAATGAAAAACCATTTAAGTCTGAAGGAAACCTAAATCCCCACATTCATTGTTGTTGTGGAAATTAAGCTACTTGATTCAGTAAAAATGTTGCTAAAGCTTTGGCCGATTAGGGGCTGTAATTATTTCATGAAAATTTGTAAATACTCTTATCTAGTTTCAGCAACGTGCAAATTGTTGTGGTCGTCAATTGTCTGTAAAAATTTTGCTTTGGCTGATGGAATGTTTAAGTAAGGTTGTAAATTTTATAAAAATTTGTAAATAATCGTTGCTAAGACGCAATAAATATTTAACGAATATCTAGTTTTAGAAAAATACAGCATGCAAATTGTTCTGGTCATTTATTACAATGTAAAACTTTGCTTCAGCTTTGGCTGATAGATTATTAAAAAATGATTGTACATTTTATAAAAGTTTGTATATAATCGTCTCTACAACAAAGCAAGAAATATTTAATGAAGATCTAGTTTTGTCAAAATGCAACATGCAAGTTCTGGTCATTTATTATATTATTTGTAAAAGCTAAAGCTCTAGCTAATATATTAAAAGAAGGGTTGTACGTTTTACGAAAGTGTGTAAATAATCATTTTACAAATATCTGATTTCAGCAACATGTAATTGATCTCGTCATTATTATTGACATCTATACAACGTTTTATTGAAATTAATGAAGTTTTTTTTATTAAGATGATTGATCTAAAGCTTGAAGTGGAAGACTAAAAATGAAAAAATAGTCTGTTAGCTATACCATAATATATGTTTAACTATATTACTTGGCACATATAACATAAATATTGTGTGTTCCCAAAAAAACTCATTCGCAGCATGCCATGATCAAATTGAAGTTTGCCGTAACTTGAGATATACCCATTGATGCAAATGAACTACCAAGTCAGAAAGAACTAGATTACATCTTGACCTTGAATTATTTTCTTAAAAATTACAAAACGCGTAACAAAAACAATTGTTATTGACCATTATGATTATTATACTCGTGTACATGCCATCTTATTTTCCTTTTTGCTTGATAACAATTAAACTTAATGCAGTAGTGACAGATGTTTTCATACACAAAATGCAATCTGACATTCACCTACAGACTGAAGTTAGAGTCCGGCCACCCTAAGATAGGGACAGGCACGTCATCATTACCAAGGTGCGCAGTCGTTTGGTGGTTATCCCAAGAGGCCATGGTTATCTAGCAACAGTACGTTCCTGTTATCAGGGGGTTTACTTGTTTATAGTTGTTCTCATTGGTGCTAGGGAAAGATGTTTAAAAGTCAAGGGCGCGAATTCCGATTCTAAATGACCAGTTTTTAATTTGACAATATTTGTATTTCTATGAATTAAAATAATAGTACATGTATATATATAGTTCAGCTCGACGGGCCATGAAGACCCAAGGCTTGTTCTATGATCCTCCTCCATGCTTTCTTATCGGTTGCCTTTCGTTCCCAGTTTGTGACCTTTAACTCCATCAGGTCTTTTTGTACACTGTCTAACCATTTATTCTTTGGTCTGCCTCTCTTCTTTCTCCCTCCTATTCCCCCTTTCAACATCTTCTTGGTAGCTCGGGATTCCGGGCGTCTGACTACGTGACCTAACCATCTGATTCTGTGGGCTTTAATTGTTGCTATAATATTCGGCTGCCCATAAAGTTCTGTTAGTTCTTTATTCGTTCTTCTATGCCTTCGTTCTTCTATGCCAGGTTTCGTTCACTTTTTTTCCACCATAAATTCTTCTAAGACTTTTCCTTTCCCATATTTCAATCTTGTTCGCTACACTTTTATTTAGTATCCATGTTTCACTGCCGTATAATACCACCGGTTTAATCACTGTTTGATAAACTCGCAGTTTTGTTTTTCTTGACACGTTTTTTGATTTAAATACGTTTAATAGCGCCCCCGCACTTCTGTTGCCTTTATTTAATCTTCCATCGATATCCACACTTTCACTACAACTGTTTGTTATCACTACTCCCAAATATGTATATTGTTCTACATATACATATATGAATAATAATTTGGCTTTTCTTGCTCACTGTTTTTAATTTATTGTGATCGCAAATATTGTGTACGCGGCCGAACACCAATTCATCACCAACTAATCACTAGCAGATTTTGCTGCCCACCTACAAGTCTGGTGTGAAATTCCTACCACGAAATAATAAATAAGCGAAAATTGGTAGAAACACTTTTATTAAATTAATGCAAAATGAAGCTATTTACATAAATATATACATAAGTAGGTCGACATTTAATTGATAATTATTTTCAAACAACATTCAAGCCGAAACTTTCTACCTATTTGTAAACATTTACAATGAGCATTTTCTGTCTTAAGATAAAATCGACTATTCAATTATCCATCTCTACAACCGTACACAAATTGTGACGTAATTGTCTCTATCTTAGGGTGGCCGGACTTTTAAGGCATGACTAGATTTTCTATCTTTCTCTTCAAGGCCTACCCTAAACGAGTTTTTTTTTGGAACACATGATACAATAGGACTAAAATGCAAATAAATATAACCGGGTTCTCGATTTTCAAAACATACAACAGAATTTTATAGTACAAAGTATCTTCTAAGAATTTGTTTAAACAGTGATATGATTTCCTGATGAACAGAGACTTGTATCTTATTCTGTCTACATCTCATTCGGTGCATTTGTTAACCTGCGAGATTACTTAAGTATGAACAGGATTAAAAATTGCAAGCGCCCAATGTAGGTTAATTCTTGAAAAGTGTTAGCAGATCTTTAAATAATGATACATTAAAATTGTAATTTTCAGTTGCTTAAATATGGTTCTATGTCTTAAAAATTCAAAACACCTTGCACCACTTGCATAAAATTGCATGGAATCAATAAGTGCAAATTAAAAAGTTAGGATACGTCACTGTAACAAATAATAGGACTAAAGTGCAAATAATCCCGATTTTATTCCCCTTTAAGTTAATAATAATAATAATAATAATAATAAATGCCTTTATTTAGCATACAGTATACAAAGAAAAGAAAAAAGAATAGAGGGGGCAACAGGGCGAAGTTCAGCATATGGACGTAGTCCATTGCTGCTTCTACGCCCTGTTGGTGGTTCTCAATCTTCATCAAATTCAAAAGTCATTAGATATTAGTGTAGTACCTATTAGGATTCACGTAAATAAGCGTCTGCTTATAAGCGGAGAGAGACTATTTTAATTTTTAGCAGAGCATTTTTTATGTGAATTCAGAAATTATAGATTTTAATAGATAAATATAATTATATACACTCTAAAGGCATGTCTCGTTTGAGTAGAAGTGCTCCGTGCATAGCTGCGTGATTGAAGAAGGCACTTGTGTGCTGTCCATAGTCTTTCGTTCAAATCTAAGACTGACTTCTGGTGAGCGGCCTATCTAGGCTTTTAAATTTGGTACTGAACGTCAAGAGTGGGATGCGAGATGATGGGGCTTCAGTAGAGATGATCTATAGTCAAATCCGAACCTCAAACAATGTAATTATTAGCTTTATTTATAATACAACAATTTTATTTTGTAGTCTTATTAAGCCATGCAAATTCTAATAAAAGGGATTCGTATTTGTATTTTCTAATTGATGTCTTATACTTTCTGGAAAACTCGTGCAGTTAATGTTGTCCTTTAACTTAGCTACATTATAAACGTATCTGTAGCAAGATGATTTATATTCAAAATCACCTATTGGTAGGAATCGCTGGACTTCGTTTGATGACTTCTAGTTCGGACTTTGTGTTATATTCTAGGTCGTCTATGTCTGCTGGCACTTGACCAAGAAGTCGCAGACATAGAAAAGGAGGTGCTATGTCTTCGCAGACTAAAAATTATTATGGCACGTTTCTAAAGAATACTAAGATCAGACGTGTGTGTCAAAATAACTACGACAACTAAATTTTTCAATTTGACTTATATTTATTACATTTTTAATATTACGAAACTTCATTATGACGTGTCCATGGACTTGAATGCCTTTTAATTCTTCATATATTTACAAAACAAGTCCTTTTCCAGTTACCAAATTGTGGTAATGATCGCTTCAAAATGTATTTAATATAAGGTATATGTGATTCAAGTCTTATTTCGTATTATTTACAAGCAGTTTGCAACTGCAAGAGTCAGACCAACATGTAAAGTTTGTTAAATAACTTGAAACTGCTTACAAATGTGTTGTACCAACTTTTTTCATTGAAGGGTTCTGAAATTTTCTCATTGATTTTGATGTGTTAAAAGTACCGTTCGTAGAATGCATTTTTGTAATTATTAGCATAATCAATCTGTTCGAAATGTTCATTTGACCTGTGCTTAGGTGTCAATGGTGTTTTATACATGGTAGTATTGACTTACATGCGATAAATTGAACGCATATGTAAACAATGTGCACCGTGCCGTTCTAAATACTTTTATGTTGTTATATCGTTAGTATAATTTATGGTGATATTTTGTGCTTACTAGTTGATTTTATATTTGAAAATAGTTTTAATTTCTTTTTTAATGAGTTTTTAAACTTTGAACGAAGCGGTTTTTACGTTCATTGAAGTAATTGCTTTATAAAATTTTGTAACGGCCTTTGGTGGTGCCGCTTGTTGCGGTTTGTTTTTATGTCAATCGATATTTTGATGGTGTAGGACATATCTTATGCCACGATTAATGTTGTCACTTTTATTTATTGAGTTTTATTTTAAATATGTTTGCCTAGATTTTACCTCTGTTATGTTATTCATTGCTGTATTATTTTTTCGTTGACATTTTCAGTTTTGGGAAAGTAAACCAAACAGTGGAATTTGGTTCAATAAGAAGTCATCGGTTCAACTAATTTAGGTGAACTATTTTATGTTCTCAATAGATACTAAAAATGTACAGTCATACTTCTTTGGTCCATTAAATACATAGATAATTTGTTATATAGTCATCTCAGGACTATTATGAATGTGAATAAGAGTAGCTTTAGAATGTATGTTTAATGTAAATGATAAGCTGGTATTTAAACATGGTAACACCTAACTGCCAATTATTTAATAAACACTTAATGTACTTTGTGTGTTTTTTTAAATGTTACAACCTTCATTTTTGTGCATTTATAAATTTGATTTTGAAAATGCCTTGGGTTTTAGTTGCTGTTATTACACAATGTAACCATGTTACTAGTTCTATGTTAGTGCACCCAATTTCATTGGCAACAACTGTACCTATACCAAAAAGTTCGGATTATATTAGAAATTATTTGATGTGTATAAATGGAAACCAATTGTAGTGATTACTCATTTGAAAACTACTGGAAAATTATAGTCTCATCCTTAATATTGTAACCAGTCGTAATTTTGGCAAATTTTTACTTTATGCTCAAGATTACATTTGATTATTTTACGTTAATTTTACCACTTGTGGATAGTACTGTTTGAGGCTTTCGCGGTTACTCGAATTATTCTTAGTATAGAAGTTTGGCTTAGACCGCGTAGTATTTGTATAAGAACACCCAGCATTTTCTGGCTTAATGTGCCTTGCACCTTGTGAAGTCGAGCAAAAACCCGCGCGATGGCCATGCTCTTTGGTGGATCGTGTTGTTTGAGTATCTTGAGAACGAGGATACTTAGGCAGATTTGGCCGTTTTGCTGTTTGTGCATCCATATTCACTAAGCCACCAAAGAGCATGGCCATCACGTGGGTTTTTGCTCGACTTCACAAGGTGCAAGGCACATTAAGCCAGAAAATGCTGGGTGTTCATATACAAATACTACGCGGTCTAAGCCGAAATTCTATGCTAAGGAGAATAATCACTTGTGGATAGCTCTGGTCCAAGGTTTGTAAACAGCGGAAGTAAGAGATAAGCTTGAGTCAAGAACAGATATTTATTTTCTTTAACTATTGTACAAATAAATAAAGAAAAATGTTTCCTAAAATTATTTACACAAGACAAAACAAATAATCATGATAACTCAGATACAGTTCTGGTCCTTATCTTGGACACGCTGTATATCATGTGGAGGCGATTTATTAATTTTCACTACATTATAACAAAAACTGGCAATTTTCAAATTAGTTTTTAATATTTCTTTTTTTTTCGGATTTAAGGTGTGCCATTTAGAATATACCTGATTAAACAAACTATATGTCGTTGCTTAGTTACAATATCGATCGTTTGCTTGACAGAATTGGTAAGGTTAAATTGTTGCTTTTAAATTACACAGTGTCCTTCATAAATTTGGGCATATATGGAAATCATTTTATTATCCACTTATCAGAAAATGTTATTCTTGATTAAAGTCCCTGCATATTCTCAAACTAAAAATGCACTTGGCAGAATTTAAATATTTCCTTTCATATACGGGGGAGGTTCAAAAATATGAAAATGGCTCCAGAATAAAGTACCCTTATTTTTCAAAATGCACAAAAATTTTATTTGAAAATATTTGCTATAACATTTCAATTGTTAACAATAATCTCACTTCTGATTACTGTCGTCAGGAATAAAACACAACAACTCGCTAACACAATATATATAATTTGAAATAGTAACGTCTGTACAGGTTGAAATGTTGCTTAAGACTATCTCATATGTTCAAACATTCGCATAGCTACACTGTCCATTTGCCTCTCTCACATTCATTGAATATCCAATCAATCATGTCATTTGGATATCTCTGCATTTTCAACGGCTTTTCCCAGGCATCGTCAGTTTGAAATTAATTAGTACTCCGCCCCCCGATAAATTTTGCCGTTTGCTGACATTCTAACCTTTCAAAACTCAATAGCGAGGACCGGATGTGGGAGTGGAAAATATACATGTTAAATAACCCAAGCCTCCAAAAATATAAATTTCGGCCGGTGGAACTAAAAATGTCTAACACAATTAAAAATTATAATTGTTTTGAATTCTTGTTGATGTTCGGGTCATTTGTTATTAAATTTTTTGAAGATACCTGATTGTTGCTTTGAACAAACAATAAGATTTTTTAGCACTAATTTTGATTAACGTAATTTTCTGGTTGTTAAGTGACTGAAACTCAAGTTTGACAATTCATACTTATTGTTATAAGATTTTGGGTAAAAGGCACTAATTTAATAAGCAACTTATAAAGACGTGTATTTCGATTGGAATCTTGGTACAGAATGCCGTGCGAAATCTGAAATGCTTGCCTTGCTCCACTTTCATTATCTTTTTGAGTAGGATTCTGTTTCCAATAGCAAGCCAGACATGACAACTGACAGGTGTGCCTGGCCAGAGCAAGCCCGTCGTCAGTCAATGCCTTACCAACGAAAGGAAATAACCCACTCACCACTTGTAGAACACACCATAAAAGATGCTTCCTTATAACTCTTAACCCCACCGGTTAAAGAAGAACTAGCATCAGCACAACCATAAAAGATTGCCTGTACCTTCACCCAGACGTACTGACGTGCAGTTCAGTACAGCATCACATCAACAGTTTTTTTAGATTTCGCCTCTCAACGTGTCCCTTCAACTTTCTAACAAATCAAGTATATCGTCCCTATCTCTAACCCCATCTTCACTTTCTGTATCACACTTCACAGAGTTGTGATGAGGTGTCAGTGCATCAAACGCTACAATCGTGCTAAAATTTTGAAACCCCCTCAAACCCTTCACACTTCTAATTTTGTAGCGGTCTCCCTCGAAAAGCTTTGTAACTCTATAAGGACCAGAAAACTTTTTGTACAACTTTTTTACTAATACCTTTTGTACTGCCAGTTACCCCATGTTTCCACAAAACTAAATTGCCTTTCTTGTATTTCGTAACAGCTTTTCTCTTTTTATCGAACCTAATTTTCATTTTATCAGCTGCTGCCATCAAATTTTCATGAGCTTTTTCTCTTTTAGCTGCTGTGCTAGGTTCAGTTTTAGGTTGATCTAAATTTTGAAGCAAATTCCCTTTGTTCGCAAACATCAGTTCATATGGTGTATGTTTCGTACTACTAAATATTTCGTGTATTATTCATACCCCAAATAATTTCTAGGATACAAACATCCCTAAGACATTCCCTTTAGTTGAAGTTCGGATTGCATCTAATAAAGTTCGGGTGATACGTTTCTATTTGCCCATTTGCTCTCGGTGTCGCTACGGCTGTTAAAACGTGTTTAATTTGTTTTTCACTAGTGAATGCTTTGAAATAACGGCTAGTAAACGAACGCCCATTGTCGCTGATGGTACGTCTAGGATATTCTAAAAACATTCCGAAGATTTCACGAAGATTGTTAATACATTCTGCAGACCCTAAATCTCTAGATGGCTTGGTTACAATATATTTCGTAAATGAATCAATAAGGGTTAAAAGATAACTATTACCCGGTTTACTTTTAAGAAAAGGACCCACATGATCGATATAAACAGTGTGCATTGGAATGCTAGGTTTAGGGATGGGGTGTAATACTCCTGGTTGTTTTCCATAATTATTTTTTTATACGCGCATTCCAAACAGGCACTAACATATTTTATGAAACATGTCATTTTAGCAAACCAATAACTTTCTTTTATAATAGCCGTGCATCTTTCGAATCCAACATGCCCTATTTTATGATAATATTTCTGCAAGATTTTCCACCTCGCCGATCTAGGTACTACCAGTCGATTCCCGTTAAGGGTTCTTCGGTATAAACGATTTTGCCTATAACTAAAGTCTTTTGCCAAATCTGAATTCGGCTGCTGCTGTAGCTGTCGTACAATAGCATTTAATGTTTCGTCTTGCAGTTGCAGAGTTAGAAACCAGTCGCCACTATATATATATATATATAAGCACTACAGGCCATGGAGGCCTAGGGCTTTATTGGTTATTGATCTCCATCTCTTTCTACATTTTGCTTCTTCTGTCCAGTTCTGCACGCCTATCTCCCTTAAATCTTCCTCTACCGCTTCCAGCCATTTTATCCTCGGTCTTCCTCTCGCTTTGGTTCCTATCAGACTTCCCCGCAGCATGGTTTTTACTTTTCTCATCCTTGTTAACCTTTGGACATGCCCTAGCCACCTTATTCGTTGTGCTTTTATTATTTGCACTATATTTGGGTTCTTGTATTTTTCCGTAATTTCATCGTTTGTCCTCCTCCTCCAGGTCTGGCCCACTTTCTGACCACCATAGATTCGCCGCAATATTTTCCTCTCCCATTTCAGTAACTTGTCTTTCTCTTTTTTATTCACTACCCAGGTTTCGGAACTGTAAGTCACTGCCGGTCTGATCACTGTGCTGTAGATTCTCACTTTTGTCCTTTGGGATAACTGCTTCGCACGTAGCACCGCGAGTAAACTCCCTGCGATTTTGTTACCCCGCACTATTCTCGCCTCTATTTCCTTTTCACTGTCACTGTTTTGTGTTATCAGCGCCCCGAGATACACGAAACTGTCCACTTTCTCAAACTTTAGCTTGATATTGTCACTCACCTTTACTGTTAGGTACTTTACATTTGTTCCACTACCTTTTCTTCTACCCATTTCCATATACTTTGATTTTGTTTCATTTATTCTTAACCCCATTTTACTTGCTTCGTGCTGCAGCCTTCCTACTACTTTCTTCAGCTCCTCTTCTGATTTTGCTAGTATGGCCACGTCATCTGCATATGCGATACATTGGTGTTCTGTGTTATAGATGGTTCCTGTTAGATTTATTTTGCTGTCGCGTATTATCTTTTCTAGAGCCACATTAAATAACAATGTTGACATCGGGTCACCTTGCCTTAGACCTCCCATTACTTTAAGCGCCTTTGTTTTATGACCATTCACCCTGACTGTATTATCTGTTTTCTGCAATGCCATTTTAATTAATGCCACTAACTTTTTTGGTAGATCTAAGTCTTCTAGTGCTTTGTATAGTTTAACCCTTACTATGGAGTTGTAGGCCTGCTTAAAATGGATAAATATTGCAAATACGGTTTTATTAAATTAATAAAATTTTTCTTGTATTTGCTTCACAGTGAATATTTGATCGGTGACAGAGCGGTTGCTTCTAAAGCCGCACTGGTAATCTCCCAGAATTGCTTCTGTGTAAGTTTGAAGCTTCTCTTTTATCAAGGTCGCCAGAATTTTGTAAGTTATATCAACTATAGCTATCCCCCTGTAATTTTCACATAAGGTTTTATCCCCTTTTTTGTGTATGGGGACTATCATTGCATTTGACCATTGTTCTGGCTCCTCCTCTTTCTGCCATATTTGCCTAATCAATTTCCATATACGCTCATGCAACTTTTCACCTCCGTATTTAATCATCTCTGCTACCACTCCGTTCCCCCCCTGCGCTTTTATTATTTTTCAGCCTTTCTATAACTTTGCGTACTTCTTCTTTGCTGGGTGGCTCTATTTCTCGTTCTTCTTGCTCTCTCTCTTGCGTGCCTTCTATCTCTGCCATTTCTTCATAATCTTTGTTGTTGTTATTCAGCAGTTCTTCAAAATGTTCCTTCCATCTGTTTGCTATTTCTTCAGTGTTTCCTATTAGTCTTCCGTTTTTATCTTTACAGTACCTTGTTGTTCCCTGAAATCCCACTTTCTGTCTCTTAACTTCTTGATAAAAATTTTGTATTTCTTTGTTTTTTAGTTTTTCTTCAATTGTTTTCATTCTGTTTTCATTGTACTCCCTCATCTTTCTCCTACATATTGCCTTGGCCTCCTTTCTCTTTTCCTTATAACTGCTTATACTTTGTTTCGTCTTCTTACTTAACATAGTTTCTCTGGCACTTCTTCTTTCTTGTACTATTCTTCTACATTCTTCATCGTACCAACTCTTGCTCTTCCCAGGTTTCTTACTGGTCAACGTTTTCTTACTTGCCTTCTTGATTATGCTTTCTATCTGAACCCATTCTTCATCTACGCTTTGTTTTTCCTCTGCTTCGTCTAGAAGGTTGTCTATTTCCTGCTGATACTTTCTTCTTTTCTCTTCTTCTTGTAGTTCTGCTACGTCATAATTTCCTTGCTTTCTGCCTTTGCTTTTCTTTACATTTATTTTGCTGTCTGTATTCAGTGTCGCCCTCACTAGGTAATGATCTGAGTCTGCCTCAGCCCCTCTGTAACTTCTTATATTTTTAATACAATTTGCATGTTGAGCCTCTATTAGTATATGGTCCACTTGGTTAACAGTTTGCCCATTTGGAGCCGTCCATGTCCCTTTATGAATTTCCTTCTGTTCAAACTGCGTTGTTCTTATAACCAAATTTTTATCTGTTGCAAAATCTATAAGCCTTTTTCCATTCTCGTTTGTACTTTCGTGTTTGCTAAAGCCCCCTATCGTTGGCCTGTAAATTGTCCCTTTGCCAATTTTTGCATTGCAATCGCCCAACACTATTTTCATATCATATCGTGGGATCTCATTGTATACACGTTCTAGCTGTTCGTAAAATTGGTCTTTCACCTCATCTTCTTTTTCTTCTGTCGGCATGTGCACATTCATAATACTTAAGTTTCTGCGGATTCCTTTTACTCTTATATATGCTATTCTATCCGATATTGCTTTGTATCTTATCACTAGCTGATTATACTGTTTATTGATAAGAAAACCTGTCCCTAATCTTCTATTTTGCCCTCCGCTTTTGAAGAGTGTGCAATTCTCTATATCTATTACTTCATTTCCTATTTGGTTTGTTTCCTGCAGAGCCAGAATTCCTATCTTATATCTTTCCATTTCCCATACTAAATCTTTAAATGCCCCCTCTACATTCGTTCCCCTGACATTCCAAGTTCCCAAATACACAATGTCTTGTTGCCTCTTCTGTTTTACACTTTTACGTCTGTCATCATATACAGTATCCATCTCCTTTAGCCCTGTATTTCTTTCCATACTCATTATCCTTGGTCGTGCTTGTGTCGGCTCCTTGTCTGCCTGCCTGATTGGTGCTGCTAGTTTTTTTTCTTTTCCGCCCTTACCAGGCTTCCTCCTTCTTGCGACCATTCGTACATAATTCCCTCCACTTCCAACTTACGGTATCCCACTCTTGTTTTCTTGCCGTTGCTCTGCTCTTCTCGTGCCACCTTCCTTATTGCAAGTTGTACCCTTCTCTCCTCCATTGTGAGATCGATGTCAATGTAAATACTGCTTGGAAGCCTTGACTTTTGCTTTAATATTTCTATTTTGTTGCCAAAATTAGCACACTTTACCACCGTAACTTTCGATTCATAGTTTCCCACTTTAAAGGCTTCTTCTACTTTAATTTCCACTCCCGTCTCTTTTTGGATGAAGTTTTTGACCTTTACTTTTAAGTCTTGGTTCCCTGGCTGCTTCTTAAAAATCTACCCCTTTGATAACTATATTATTTCTTCTTTTTTCTCTCTCTTGGTTCTCCAATTTGTTTTCCAACTTGCTGATCCTCATCTCCATCTCTCCCTTTTCCTTTTGCCAGATTCTAGCTTTTTCCTCCCACTCTGCTTTCGCCTTCATTAATTCTGCCTTCACTTCGGCAAAATCTGACTTCATATCAGCTATTTTTGTTCCGAATTCTTGCTTTCAATATTGCCTCCATCTCTTCGCTTTCTTCGCCGCCCGTTAGCTCTCCTTTTTTTGTCTCGACTTTAGATACCTGTTTTGGTGGGACTCACGTTGTTTTCGCGCTTTTATTGAACGCTCTTACTTGTTCCCACTCCCACTTCTCAAATTCTTCCGGGTCTTCTACCCTTTTCCGCTTTATTAAGTCTTTCACACTAATAACACTGTTAGTCCTTCCTCTCCCACTTCCCCTATCTTCTTTTTTACTCATACGCCTTTTCCGCTATTTATCAAGACTAATTTTTTGCAACTCGCCTTTTTCGTAGCTCGAAAGAATACCCCTTACACTCTTACGCTCTACGCCACTGCCTTGAGTCCTTGATCTAAGAAATGCGCCAATTCGGCGGCTTTATTCTGGCGCATGCGTATTATACGCGTAATGATGTATTTGTTTCCCGCTATTTTTATACACGCAACTTTCGTCCGTATTTTATCACCGGTTGGAGTTAAATCACTAAATTTCCACTTTATACCGTTTAACGTCCGTTTAATTTGACTGTTCTTCGTTGTGGCACCTTTAACTGATCTTAACGCCCGCTATTTTCTTAATTTTTCGCCTTTATAACTTAGATATCACTTTATATTCACTGCACTGTTGACGGAGCCTATTTATAGGTTATCGCGTCGAACTCGCAAAATGGATGTATCCGTGGTTAATTTAATATCCAAATTTGGGTTAAAATTAACTAAAACGTCCAAAGACATTAGCACTTTTTTAATATTATTAAATGCAATAGAACAAGATTGACTCCAAACAAACTTTTGGTTAATTTTTAGTAAATTGTATAAGCGTTTCAAAATATCTGAACAATTTGGAATAAATTTGTAGTAATAATTTACCATACCCAAAAATTCTCTTAAATCAGAAATATTTTTTGGAGTGGGTACATTAGCAATGGCTACTATTTTACTGCCGTCTGAATGTAACCCTCGACTATCAATCTTGAATCCTAGATATTTAACAGTATATTTAAAAAATTCACATTTAGATTTAGAAATTTTCAATCCACATTCTTGCAACTTATGTAAAACTTTACCTAACCGTTCTAAATGTTGTTCGTGGGTCTCCCCTGTAATGAAAACATCGTCGTTACATTAGTTTTTGGAAAATAGAAGGGCATGACGTAACACCAAAAGGCAATCTCGTATATCTATAGAACCCTTTGTGCGTACTAATTGTTAATAATTCGCGAGATTGTTCATCTACCTCTACTTGCAAATAAGCGTCAGCTAGATCTTGCATAGAAAAATGTTTACCGCCCCTTAATTTAAAAAATAATTTCTCCACACGTGGACATCTTTCAATCTCTAACACTTCATTAAGAGTTACTTTAAAAGTCTCCACAAATTCTAATTGTCCCATTATCTTTTAAAATTGGAAAAATGGGCTTGGCCTAAGTACTAACCGATACTGGTACTAATATACCCAGTTCTACTAATCTTTTAATTTTTGTTTCGACCAATTGTTGCATAGCAAATGGTCGTGGCTTAAAAATGTTTGCCACCGAACCTTCTTTTACTCTTAGTGAAATTTTTGCTTTGTTAAACAAACCCAATTCGTTCGAAAATACCTCACCATATTTGCCAATTACAGACTGTAAACTGGTATCCTCCTTAGAGTGATGCAACACCTTTACATCCGCTACCCCTAAATAAAACATTGACAATCACGCTTTTCCTACCAACGGTGGGCCACCATTATCTACAACAAAAAGATTAACATCAGAAATTATACTGTTATATTTTACAGTAACGTTAGCAACTCCAAAATGTTTAATTGCATTGCCTGTGTAATCTCTAAAAATTCTGTCAGTGGTTGACAATTTAACGTGTGATAAAACATTTTCCCATAACTTTTTAGAAATTACAGATAGTACACTAGCTCCCATGTCGATTTCAAATTTTATAGGAATATTTTCTACCACAAATTCGCACATTTTGCATCAATTTTAAATAATGCATCTAAATTGAAATCAGGTTGATTATTTAAATAAAAATTAAGTGCTCTCCTGGTCTTCTTCTTCGTGCATACAGAAGCTAAATGTCCAACATCATTGCAAAATTTGCATTTACGCTCACGATAATAACTGTGATTTTTATAACCACAAACTTTACACTTTTTCTTCGGTGGGTCTCCACGTCCTTCAAGGTCCACACATTGTTCCGTTTCGTGATGTTGACGATCGCAAGCGCCCAATATCCACCTGGTCCGATTTAAATAAAACCGAGGTCCCCTTATCAGAAAATTGGCGTGCCGCTTCTTTGCTAATAGCAATTTTAACTGCTTTTGAAAAAGTTAGCTTCCGAACCTCCTTTTCAAATAACCAGTCCATGATAGGTCCTTTTTCTAACCCAACGATAAAGATATCTCGCAGCACACACTCCAGCTCTTTCATGTCAAAATTTCCGAATGCAGCGAGATTTTATAAAAATTATATCGTGCTGGAAATTGAGAAGTACTGGGAACAAAATGTGCATCAAAATATCCAGTTAAATCCTTATAACCTACTGTTTCAGGCTTCTCAGTAACACATCGGTTGAAAATTAATTTATAGGCATTCTCGCTACAACAATTAAGCAGAACTTCCTTTCTTCTTCCGTTATTTGATTAGCCAAAAAATATTGTTCTATCCCAGAGCTGTGCAAATTACTTTTAAAATGTAATTAATTACTAATTACCAATTACCGCTCAATGCAGTAATTTAATTACCAGAGTTTCAATTACTCACAGGAATAAGTAATTCAATTACCAATTACTTAGTAATTGTAATTGTACAACATCAATTACTTTGAATAAAAATTATTATCATATTATGCAGTTGTATTTAGTAGAACTTTCTTGCAAGTTTCAACTGTCATTAGTGTTGTGTCGATTCGTAATCGTAACCTAAAAATGCTTCATTTTTATGTTTTGTTAACTATAGTTAACCTACATACTTTATCACTCTTGAAGGTTTTTTGATAATTAAATCTTGTAGCTACATGCACTGTTCACCAAAACCAAAAGTTTTTAGTTTGTTTTGATGTAAGATGTAAGTAACTAAATAAATTCAAGCATAATAATTATACAGGGTGTCCCAAATAAAATGGGACACCGATTTGGCATAGATTGCTTAGGTTATAATAAACCGATTAAACCTAACATACCTTAGTACAAAGTCCCTTCAATAAGAAGGTATAGGGAATTGGAAGTTCAAATTTATTTATTTTTTTCATATTAGTTTCCACATAGGTTATCACTCAAGTTGAGCTTTTTATCACGATTGAGGATTTAGTTGCCGAGGCCCGTAGGGCCAAACCAAATAAACCACATGAGGGATAAAAAGGAACTTCCAGTGCCAAAGGGTACTTTGTTTTTTTAAAATCGAGAAATCGCAAAATTACAACATTTTAATCAACTTTTGTAGGTTATGTTGACGTCGGTTGACGTTTACCTATCGTCCAGCCGCCTACAAAAAGTCGTAAAACAATGGATTACTTCACTGCCGATTTCTCGTATTTTATTTGACGATTTCGACGTTGTCACTGTCGATTTAATTTTTTTTCGAATATGACGAAATGTCGAATTTCATTTTGGCTAGATTTTGTAATGGTATGAGAAAAAATAGCACGCTGAATATGTTATAAAAGTGATTTTCCCATGTTCGTGATACATTAATCCACTCGCTTTGCATCGCTCGCTCGTAAATTAAACGTTGAAAAACTCTCACTTTTCTTAACTTGTAGAACAATCTACTATTAAATATTCCTAACATGAGGCTGAATGACAAAAATATGTAACTTATCTAAGTATACAGGGTGGAACATTGAATTTCTTAATTGTTTGACAGCAAAATTCTATTTAGATTTTGTAAATAACACTACATGGTGATCCAATTGGAGCAACTTGAGCATTTTTTGTTGGCTCAGTTCGAAAATACTTTTTTTACCCCTTTATACGAAAGTGGCATTTTCTGTCGCCTGTTAGGGGTTTCCCGAAAATATATATTTAGTTCCCTGGTCGGTTTCCAATGGCAGTGGGAGGGAATATAATACATTGACTGCCGGTGCCATTAGAGACGGGAGGCAATGTGATTAATAATAAATCAACTAGCCTCCTGGTTTTCATATTTAAATATATTTGAATGCAGCTGAATACAATGTTTTTCGGACTTTTTCCACTGTCTAGGGTGTAAATCACACAACGATTCGTTCAACTGCCCTGGTGGCCTAGTGGTTAGAGTGGCAGAGTAGTAATCACAGCGATCGGCGGTCCCGGGTTCAAACCCCGGTGGAGGCACAAATTTACGTTGAAAAACGTACAATATCAGTCCTTCTCAGGACTAACCAGGAACACCTGAAGATGGGAGTAGAACAAAACTCCCGAAGTGGAAAAAGTCCGAGAAACATATCATAATAGACCACTGCCAAAAAAATGACATTCAGAGAACAACAAGAGATAATCTCATCATAAAATGTAAAAGTGTTGTATGTATAATTCTGGACTAAAACGTTGCTGAAGGATTAAACTACATCTGCAAGAGGGAATGATACGTTTTCCTCCCTAGTAATACAAATACCTATAAAAAGTGTGTTAGCTAACTTTCGAAATTTTAAAACAAAATATCAATTTGGTGTTGAACAGGAACTGTTGAAAGTTGACAGGTGACTGATAAACCTAGTTGAAAACGGCAGATTGAAATAAGAATTTGTACATCAGATACAAAAACAAAAGACCGTGTGTTCAAAAAGAAATTACATAAGGGTTAGCCATGGAAAATAAAACTAATGTCGACAGCAAGCTTTAGAGACAGACATTTTTAGAATTTTCAATCACGATATCAGCGTATAATATAAACTTATGACAGCAACAAGCGTGATGACAGTTAATGAATTCTAAAGCTTGCTGTTGACATTACCTTTATTCCATGGCCAACCCTGATGTAATTTGTTTTTGAACACACCGTATAAGAAACGGGTAAAAATACGTATTTCATAAAACTACTGTCAACGCTCGACAATTATAGCTCAGATTGCTTTCATATTTTTACTTCAAATTTCAAAATATTATCAACATCTTTAATAATACTTATTGATTTTAAGTTTAGGGCAATAAAATACCCCGTGCTGCATTTTTGAGTCAACCAGGCATGGAATTTTGCAATTAGGTTTACATGTTGTTATCAGATATTGGCCGTTTAGATCAATTCCTCACTCAAAAACTCACTCTGGACCTATTGCCTGTTACACTTGCACGGCAGTATAACCCTATGCTAGTACATCGTTTAAAACAAGCAATTTGAAAGGAATAATAGTTATTAAGGTACCAAGGGCATTATGAGTAAAATAAGAGCCCAAGATTGTTAGTGTACTAACCGAGGGCTTTGCCCTGAGGTGTGTACAACAATCGCGGGCTCTTAGCTCATAATGCCCGTGGTGCCTTCAAGGTTTTATGTCCTACCAATTTTCTTACCTAATTCATATTCATATTCAATTCATATAATTACTATGATATGGTATTTAAGATTGATCTAGTTAGCTGATCTAAGTTAGATTTGTGACATTAGCTGAGCTGCCATTAATTTTCATTGTGATAGTGGTGCATAATTTTTGAAATAAGTTGTATCCATGGAAACAAATACTGTTAATTTTTCATAATAACCCTAGTGTTCTTATGAAGAAAATAATTGCCCTGGAGCGTTATTTTGTATCTAAGATACCTTAAAATAGAGTCACTAATTTCAATTAATGTACTGGTAGGACATAAAGAGTATTAAATCATCTCTACAGCGGATTGCCAATAAATGTCACCTTGACGGAATTGTGCTACAAACCTCAAAGTGAAGCATATGACAAAGGAACAAACATGGCGGACGTGGCGGTACTCTCCTATATCTACTGGCTCTGATACGGAAGACCACAGTTCCAAAAATGGGTCACCACTAATAAATAACAGAAAAATTTAAAATTAAATGTAGCTGAGAACTAACAAAAAATCAAAGAAGAAAAAGATTTAATATAATATAAACTCAGTTGCGTAAATTACTACGTATTGAATTAACGAAAGTGGATAAGTTAACATTAAACAATTCAATATTATAAAACCCAGAATTATAGGTTTTAGCCAACCTTCTCAAAGGAGCGTTACAACCAAGGTTGGTAACATACACCTGCTCACAGAACAGTAATGGTTTTCTAAGCCTATAGTCCGATGTATAAGTGTCATCTGTAAGGATTATGCTTGATAGCGGTATCGGAGGGAGGCAGAACACTCCCAATTTTCACTGTAAGTATATATGTCAAATTCGAAGTTAGCAGGTTAGGTTGTGCGTCACTCTGTGTCAAAAATGATGCAAAACCTAACCTGTTAACCTCGAATTTGACATAGACTTACATTAAAAAAGTCCATAAGAGGCGGCTGTGGAAATTAAAATGTATGAATAATGGGTTGGTGGCACTGTAAGTCTATATCAAATTTGAGGTTATCAGGTTAGGTTTTCCATCAGTTTTGACACAGACTAACGCAAAACCTAACTTGCTAACCTAGAATTTGTGTGTTCTGCCTCCCTCCGATAACGCTATTAAGGATAATCGTTACAGATGACACTTATACATGCCTCCAGCAACATTCTCTCAGAAAATAGACCTTAACTACATGATCAATAAAAGATGTCACCAGCTCTTAGACTAGTGATCTCATTTAAGGTTCCTTCTATTCCAAAAATGTTTAGATTATTGCGCCGAGCTTGCTGCTCGAGTCTATCAATTTTCGATTTATGATTTTCAAGATTTTTTGAAATCACTTGAGTTGTCTCTTCATTTGCGCTTATCCAGTCATCATAATGTCATGATTTAGACAAAAACAAGTCCACAAATGTTTCAAACAGAAGGACCTTTTCCAAGACAAGTTGCACTAGATTAACATCTTTTTTATCATTGCCTTCGTCGCATTGTGATTGTAGACTACTACCACGTCCCAGATTGTATTTGTCGACGGTCATATAATGATTTATGTAAAAATGGCCTTGCTAGGTCTTCCACTAGTGATGGAGGTAGCTCTTTTTGTGTTTTTTTTTTGTAGGGTTTTACAGCCAACAGCTGTCGCATTCCCGTATATAAGTGTAATAAGATTTTGCATCCAATATTGCAAACGTTTTCAAACTGTATTTGGCTAGTTTTAATGGAATATATTGCTGAAAATCACATATCCCTCTAAACGATTCCAGCATTTTATCAATAGTAAGATTAGTAAGTATTACAATTTTCACTTATTTTGTAATTTATTTCGGGCTGAATATTTTCAAATTGTTTTCCATCACTTATTATGTTTATGTCATTCGGTCGTAGTGCCTCAAAAGAAAGAAAAATCGATTCATTCCCATTGCAAGAGAACACATTTCTATGCCTGTATCATTTGTCCAACGTTGTTTAACATTACTATGTCATAAACTCATAATACTTAGTAAATACAGTAAACCTATGAGAGCTAATGTCTATATTACTTGCATCCCCTTTTTTTAATATAATTTGTTCCAATATTAGTGTTTTTTTACGATTGTTAGTAATACTGCGTCAGAGAAAAATTAATTTTTTTCCTCATTAACAGGACACTTGATGTGTTACAGGTGGTTGTTGTATAATAGTTTGTGCTTTTACTAATTTCATTTTCAATTGGCATTTGCACCGTAAGTTGACCTATTCTTACTTAATCGCTCCTATTTCTACCTTTATTTAGGTGTAGAGGTTTTCTTCTTCTAATTCTTTGTAATTTTTCTCCATTCTTGTCTGTTTCTGGCTATTTCTTCAGCTTGGGTCCATGTTAGGTCTCTGTTTTGTAATATGTTGGCTATCTGCTCATTCCACGTGTTCCGAGGTCTTCCTATTGGCTTCTTCCCTGTTACCTTCATCTGCCAGATTGCTTTTGTTGATTTCTCAGAGTTCATTCTTATGAGGTGAGCCCACCAGCAAAGTTGACGTTGCTCTATTGTTTTATTGAGGTTTGTTGTTCCTAGTCTTTCTCTAATCACGCTATTTCTGATTCTATCCTTTATTCGCACCCCTAGTACCTTCCATAGATATCTCATCTCCATTGCTTGTAGTCTACTTTTGTGTCTTTCGTTTAACACCCACGTTTCACTCCCGTACATTAATGTCGGATTGAACACCGTTTTAAACACTTTTATTTTAGTTTCGCGTGAGATTTCTCTTTTACACAGAAAACTTTTATCTAGGGCGTAAAATAGTTTATTTGCACTTGCAATGCTGTTGTTTATCTCTCCATCAATTTTCCCGTTTTCTTCTACTGTGTGACCTAGATACTTGAAGCTTCTTACTTGTTCTATGCTCTCTATTATTTACGGTGATTTTTATTGGGTACGGATCTCTAGCTATTACCATGGCTTTTGATTTCTAGATTTTTCTCTTGTAGCGCGGTGTTCCATATGTTTATATTATGTTGTAAGTTTTCCTCGTTGTCTGCTATAATTGTTAGGTCATCTGCATAAGCTACGTTTGGTAATCTTATTGGTTTTAGTCTATAATATCCCCATGTTCGGTTTTTTATTTCTTCTGTACATTTGGTGTTTATTTCGTCCATTAGTATTATAAATAGATATGGGCCCAATGCTCCTCCTTGTCTAATACCTGCTGTGGTTGTGAACTCTTCAGATTCAATATTTTGTGTCCTTATTATGTTTCTTGTATTTTTGTAGATACTTGCTATACTTGCTATTAGTTCTTCATCTACTTTTTTGTTTCTCAGCGCGTCCCATATGTCTGTACGTCTCACTCTATCAAATGCTTTGATTAGATCTATGAAGCCTATACTAATTGGTTTGTCGTACTCTATCATCTTCTCTATTAATTGTTTAAAGGTTGACCTATTCATAAAGCAATAATTGAAATTGCAGCTGCTAGCCACTAGAAAACTCACAACAATAAAACACGTGCTGAATCTAATAAACGTTGAGGAACGATATACACCAACAGTAAATATAACCACTACTCTCCTCGTCATGGAGAGATTGAACGAATAGATTCCTCTTCCCCAAATAATGTAACAATAATAATAATATAAAGAACAAAAGTCAACTGTTACACTACAACACACGCTAGCAGCGGACACGACTGCTATTAATTTTGATCCGGGAACGTAAGTATACTAGTACACAAAAGTAAGGGGTCACCTTTTTAACAACTTCTCACTTTCTTAGGACTGCGATGTAACTGCGATATAGGTGTTAATAATTTTTCTGTGGTTTCTAGAAGCAACAGGTAAAAATCTATATTTTGTATGAAAATCAAAGTGTTGCTACATCTTGACCCCTTAATTTGTTTAAGTAGATAGTTAAACTCAAATAATTTATTGTTAATATCATTGAGAACTGTTACACTCTAAAAACAATTTATGACAAATAATAAAGTCAAAGGTGCCCATGGCTAGCCTCAGTGGGACATAGGCGTGGTTCTACTCTGAAATTGTAGTCAAGGTGTCAGGATGAAGTTGAGGTCGAGCTGGCTGCATCAATTCAACTGCGTAGGGTTTTACAGAGTATAGGGAAACAACACTGAGCTCATAATATTACAGTTGGACAGCCGAAGTTGGCCTGCCATTCAATTTATTGGTTCCAAGCTGTACTTGTATATTGACAATGTTTACTTATGGGGAGATGCTTAAAACTGGTGTTCGTGCAAACACTTGAGTGAACAGACTTATAAAAAACAGTAGCAGATTTAATTCCATATGCAGGAGGCCTAAAGGTTGTTGCTACGAGGAGTGGAGATGAATAACGTGCAGGAACTAATTTATCAATAGAAGGAAATTATAATAATACCGACATCAAGACAAAATGGGTCCGCAGCTTGAAATAACGAAATTCTGAGAGCTCTAGCTGCCAAAGGTTTACTTGGCGTGATGGAAGACCTGGGGGCCAAGTTGTTCCGCGAGAAGGTCGCCTGGGTCACGTTGACCCATGAAGATAGTTAGAACGGCAGAGATGCTGGGACTTGGCGGTGAAAGTTGAAGATGGCAATTCAGCAGAATTGAAGAAACCACAGGGGCCACGCATTCAAGTGTTGCGCGAATACGAGAAACCAGTCAGAAAACAAATGTTTGTTGGCGGCGGACAGGATTTGATTGGCGATACGGCAGTCTCCAATGGGAATAAGTAGTTTGAAGTTAGAAAAATCTGGCGAAATACCGATGATGGCTCCACGTCAAAAACTATCACTTTTACTATCGCGTCATATAGAATAGTTGTAGGATCTTGCAGACTGCGGCGCAGAAACTAAATTTGGTATTGCGTCGCTGCAGTTGTTTTTAAAATATCGCTTCATTGTTGAAACTTGGTTTATTTTGAGTTAGATGCCTTCTGGTCGTTTTCCCCTGTGGTTTTAAAAAGCAGTCTCTTTGAAGACTATGTTCAGAGCTGGGCAATAATTAATTACTTTGTAATTAAACTACTAATTAAATTCCTTTCTGTTGATTTGTTTTAAAATTGAATTGCTTTTCAAAATACGGTAATTGTAATTGGTAATTGCCATATAGGTTAAAAAGTACTTGACAATTACTTTTTGAAAGTAATTAATTAATACATTCAATTACTCAATTACTTTTGAGTTATTAAATTAGTCTAAAGTATTTATACTACTTTATTAGTAATTGAATTACTCGCGGCAGGTAGTTGAATTACTTTTTGATAATTTAATTACTAAATTACTGACCTCATTCCTCTTTTATATCTCCAGAGCGCAAAAAATAAGAAAACGCCGTATTAAGTTACATGTTAAGGAGATGGTAATAGGGCATTCCTGGAGCAATATAATACGTAACATTTATAATTTTTATGACTAGTCAGATAACAGCTAATTTTCTGCACGAGCAAAGATATATTTGGTCCAGGTGCGTATGTTTCTAGATGAGATGTGCATGTGTTGTGTTTTGTGTAGTTTAGGTTGTAGGCTGTGCAGGATGTAGCATTGTAGCTTGCTAATAATTATTGTGTAAGAAGCGAGAAATATGTCTGCGGTAAATATAAATTACAGAGCCAAGTACGGTAAAAATATAATTTAATATTTTCAATAACAACTGATAACAAATACTGTCATTATATAATATTGGTTCATAATTATTTATTTATTTCAATTTGGTTGTTTAAAATGATGTACTAGCACATGGTTATCTAAATACTACTAAACCACAACAATTTCTAGTGAGAGTATTGAAAAAATACATTATGTTGCGCAATTACAATTACTAAGTAATTGATAATTGATTTACTATTTTATTTGAGTAATTGAAAAAGTGGTAGTCTAATTACTTTGGGCGGTAATTGGTAATTGGTAATTAATTACTTTTTTAAACTAATTTGCCCAGCTCTGACTACATTTCTTATTATCTGCTACCTTAGGTTCGTATATTGTTGCTTGGCGCCACTAACAGAAGCCGATGTATACATAAGATTGTGCAACATCTTTAATACTACATAATTTGGCCTGATCAACTTTGCCTACTTTTAGTCTTCTCAAAAAGAAACCTCCCATTATAACAAAACAACAAAAATAAGGCGTCCAATGTGCACCCCCGATAAGAGCTGGGCGTGAAGCGTATTCAGTATTCAAACCCCCGAGCAAAATCACACAGGGTCTTCCTTCATATAAAGATAAATTAAACACTATGCCATCTTAAGGTGTTTATAGAGTCCCTTGCTCTTGCAATGCTGTATAAATTGGTGAAACAGGACGTTTAGTAGAAACTCGTATCTCTAAAAACCAGCGCTATCTCAAGTCGGGTCTCGTTTCATCATCAGCAAGCGCCGAACACCAACGCGATACCGGTTATAAAAGCATTTTTGGATGAAACTTCCAATATTATCTGCAAATTCCAATTCTTCCTTATACAATAAAGGAAGTATTGGATTCACCCCAAAACTTCGAAATTGAGTATTCAACAGATGTTCATGTTTTAGAGTCCCGTGCACCAAAAAAACATGTTTTTGTTCATTGGTCTGTCTGTCAGTCTGTGTGTCTGGTCTGTGTGTGAACAGAATATCTCAAAAACGAAAAGAGGAATGACGTTGAAACTTCATATATAAGTTTTGTGTACTATCTAGATGCGACAGCAAGATTTTGAAGAAAATCACATAACCAGAAGTATGTTGTTTACTCTTGTGATTTTTCAGTTTTACCGATTTCTTCAAAAACGGCTTTAACTATATTTCAAACTTTTACATTTTTAATGTGTATTGATGTGAGATGGTGATTCTCCAGTTGAATATCTCCAAAATGGGGTTCTTTTGTTTTTTCTTTTTTTTAACTCCTATTTTAAATAGAACCCCCGGTATATTATTACATTTTTTAATTCACCTTAAAATTTTTGGAGAAAATTTGTCTTTTCAACTAACGCTCTGTTTTGTACGGTTTTTGTAGAATTTGCATTTTTTTAAAATTGTTGACAAATGCTTAAAAATTACAAATAAAATTTTTGCTGAATTATAAGATCACAGTAAAAGGAATTTGTGTGCGTGTATCACACCAGATTTTGAGCAGAAAGATTCGAAAAGTAATTGAGATTTATAAACAACCTAATAATCTCAAATGGGAGGAAGGCTTTCCCCTTCCTTCTATGTGGGAAGTGCTAATTTCTAAGTCCATGGAAAATCAGCACGCGGTTCGACAGCCTCATTCGAAGCGGCTGCTCGAAGGTCACAGTTCGACTTTTCAGCTTGTGAAAATTTGAACAGACAACCCACTTGAAAAATCTCCAGACATCAACGGAATTACAATTGCATTAGCAATAACTTGCGAAAATCGATAAACGAATGTCGCTTTACCTTATAATCCAATAGCGATCACCGGAAGATCCGTGACATAAAATTCGTCCAATAAATGGGTCGATATTAAACTATTTCAATGCGCGACAAATGCGCCACCTAAAGGTCAAGATGTCAACTTGAAGAATTGTGCACTGCTAACGCCGGTGAAAAACTAGGCTCAATATGCACTTTGCGTTGCCTTACATCCAGGCGCTAAAAGTTACGAAAATTGAAATGTAACAAACCTAAAGAGATCTGAGCATATATTTACAAATAAGTATACCTTAAAATTTGAGCACAACGAAGTACTTACCAGAGCACGTCACTATCTTTCACGAATGGTACGCGAAGCTATAGAAATAATGTAAACAGAGAAGATAATAAAACTCGAGTTCCTGTCATTCACGATATAAAACATCAGAACCACGCCTCGTCAGCCGGTTACGTCCATTTGCACTGGACTTGAACGGTCAATCAGCGTTACGCCGTTTCGCAGGCCAACCTAGCTCTAGGAGCAATTTTGACTTCGATGATCCAATGTCTTGCGAAACGTTAGTCTGTATGGATGCACAAACAGCAAAAAGGCCAAATCTGCCGAAGTATCCCCCAGATTAAATCATGGCTGGCGTCTAAGGGTTTACGAGCTTTTAGCGAACATAATTATTGCAAAATCATTGTTTTAGTTCACAGAATGCTAGGTTCATAAAGCAAAAAAAAAGATGAGTGTTTACCTCCAAAGACAACGCGGTTTAACCCGAAATTTAATTTTCATATCGCCAATCGAGTAACCGCGTAGGCCTCAAGCAGTCTGTTGCTGATTTTTCTTTTGTCACTCATTTGGATTTAGAGAATCCCCTTATAATGAATGCTTCTGCAACCTTTGCAAGACGTAAATGTACGGTGTGTTGCATGCCATTACTGAGTCTCAAAATACTCGTTTAGATAGCTGCACATACTCTTGTACTACACTACGTGGTAGCTATCGTTGTACAACTTACATTGTGGAAAGCAATTTGTAGATGTGGTAAAAACTGCAGAATAAAGCATTGTGAACTATTTTACACTGCAAAAAACGCAATGGAATTGCGCTAATGCTGGAGGAAATTGTATAGCGATGTTCGTAAGTTTGAAACTAAAAATATAAATAATGTTAGATTGGATAACGCAAAAGTCAACACAGAAATATAACACTTTATAATGAGTGAACATTACTCACTTATTTAAAAAATCGAACAATGTGTCCGATACGAAATGTATTGTGCTCGCTCAAATTTTAACGAAGCCGTTTTATTCTGTCTTGGGCGCATTGTTTGCTTTTGTTCTTTTTGAAATACGACGTACACAGAGAGCTTTATTATATTACGGACTTATGTTACTGTCAGAATTCTATAGAACGTTGCGTTCTAAAAGAAATTAGTACAGTATCACGATTTCCCATGCTCGCAGCCAACACGCACGTAAGCTTGTGCGGCGTTTTAACATGATGGTTATTACACACTCAACACTAATGTATATTGGTTTTGAAAACAGAATTTCGTGTATAGTGGACTATGAAAATTTTGTTCTCTACGTCACTCTTAGCTATAGCTATAGTATAGTCTTTTGCTATTGACGGTATTCAAATGCCCCGCTCAAATTTAAAGTCGAGATTAATAAATTTGTTCGAAAAATATGTCAATTAATTTCCTGTCTCAAATATCCATCAATCATTTGTCAATTGTCCGTGTTGTTTCCAGAAGAGCACATGGAATTATATTTGTTCGGTGCCCCGACGTATGGATGTCAAATATTGTCGTCGTTATTCGTTGTCAAAAGTTAGTATAGCAATTAAAGAAATTATGAGAGGCAAGATATGAGTTTTACAAATTACAATAAAGGAATTGCAAAGACTAGTGAGTCTAATATCAGATAATCTGTCATAAAGTAGCCAAGAAAAAGGAAGAAAAGTGATCTAGAGAAGATGTTTGGGCCTGAAGCGGTACCCGCCGTGGTTGTCAGGGCTTTAATTTATGGCGGGTTTGCCTTCTATGAAGGGTTGTCATAAACCCAGCTTAGATGGCTCAGAATGAACTTGTACCATAAGAAAGTATTATGTGAAAATAATCCTTAGTTGAGCAGTATAGAAACAGTTACAGAGAAATGAAAAATGTTCCTATGTATTAGGTGTATTTTTAATCTTTTAAAACACATTTCAGACAGAAAAATAAAATATAAAAATATATAAGTTTAGCGAAAGAATATTAAAAACAAGTAGAAAGGAATACATATGTAGGCACATATTTTCGGTGCCCCGTGCTTATTTATTTTTTCCTGTGTTCAGATCGGTTCACATGCATAAATTTACAAGAACTGACGACTTACCCGAAATTCCATAACGATCCTGCGGCCTGGGGTTGTAAATCAGAAACATGATACTGGGGGTTGTTACAGTTTTAAATGCTCAGATCGACATTGTTCAAGAGCACTGTCAAAAATCGGGTACAAACTATAGGGTTCGCCGGCTTCACTAAAAATAACACAGATCTTAATGTGCTGGAGCAGATTTTGTGGCTCCGGTTACCTGCACTTAGCTCAGACGGGAAGGCGTGGTTCGAAAGCTCAAAGAAAAACCGGCGGCACTTACCCTAAAGATTGCTTAAAAGAATTGCCTAAGGACGCCACTTGTTTCTAGGTAGGGAATGGCAAACGTGTTAGAAACAAGAACACACACGTAGCCTATGGAGAAGTCCTCCGTGTAAGTTGTCCTCGCCGCGCTGTCCAAGCCTCCACCGAGTCTTCAGATAGAACACCAAGAGTGGCCAAAAACAAATGACTTACCTTAAGGCCCACCCTTGCTAAATAGTAACAAAGCACACTAATACTGGCCCAAATTCTAGGGGCTTGCTTGCTCATAAGACATGCTTTAGCTTTACAACTGCAGTTACACCTGGCCTTTGCCCAAACTAAATTACTTAGGAACCCAGAAGGGGTTCAGAACTCGACAAATAAACCGACTGACTTTAGCAGATTTATTATAGACTGAGTTAAATTTACAAACAAGTTTACACTGAAATAATCGCCCAGAGGCGAGTTTAAGTTTAATAAAAAAAGAAAAGCACACCCTACCTGAACATGAAAGGGTACCCAGGCAAAGTTACCTTAACGTCTAACGATGTTATTACAAAATACAAGACAAGATATCCAGGGTCAAGCCCCTGATGTCAACAAGCAAATCAAATTCTAAAATTCGGCGAGCGTACGCAACGTTTTGATCACTGGGGTTGCACAGTAAAAATTACAGACGCCACTTATCTCGGCACACAAGATATATCGCACATACAATAAATACCTGGAGCTGTAAGCATGTTGGGGTAGCGATGACGTCCTCGGCGGAAGCTTGGCGAAGCTGCTGCAGGGGGATCCAACTTGAAAGAGATAGCGGGTCGGCGACGGAGCTGACGAAGATGACTTTAGTTTCCGGGGTGGCCCAGCGAACGTAATCAGAATTTGCAACTGCAATTATGCTCGAACAACACGAGTACACAAGCGGGGTTAATAAAACGACGTTAGAACTATATGTGCACCAAGGCAAACTTTGCGTCCCTCTGTACTTGAGAGCGGACAACAAAACGATACGATAAACGACGTTTTCCCCAATAAAACGATTCGCGGCCTTTCCCCTTAACTTCACGAGCGCCCCCGGAGTTCTTTTTGCCCCTACGGCTATCGAAGCTGTCGCCGAACTAATTAAGCACGAAACAACGTAAGCCCCCGGTTCCGAGGACCGGGGTGAGAACTTCACCACACAACTGTCTTATTCGAAGGTTCGCTACTAATTAAAATTCGAACGCGCGGGCTTAAAGATTTGCCCCCGCGGCAAAGAAGAGTCCATCTCACTTTTACTAATCCAAACTGAATCTTTCGTCTCCTTGTTGCAACACGAAAGAAAACACTGCATCATGAACTCGGGGAAACCCCGATTCGAACAGAGCACAAAGAAAGCCTCACATACTTGGAACTGCCAAGTCAGGAAAATTCAGGGGTATCAAATGTCTTAAATTCAGAAGTTAAATTAATCGAAAAGAAAGTTTGGGCTTTACAGAACGTGGCCCTATTACTTGGGCACAACAGATTAATCAAAACTAATTTCCAAAAAGCTTGCAGTGTGCTACTGAAGGACAGGCACTTAAGGTGCCTTATCGATAAACTGAAACAAAGCTGTCTTTGAAAAGGAAAGCAGTATTAAGGTCTGAAGTCAGAAATATAATGCACAGAATAACAAGAGCTCTACTAAAATTTTCTTCCTTTTGACAATTGGTTCGCGAGACCGAATAGTATCAAAAGTCCCTAACGGCGTTAAGAATTCTACGAAAGAAAGCAGCTGAGCTGCGTACGAGTATAGATTACGTCACCCTGAACAGAAATAAGCCTGACCTGATACCAAACTTTCGAGGGATATGTAGATTATAAATGATTTACAATGAATTGCAAGGTCCCAAAGAAACTAAATAGGCTCGTGAGAAGCAATGCAATACAAACAAGTCCGGGCAATTCGCTGCCGCAGCTTGAATGACTTTAAATTATACGATCGGTTTTAAAGCAGGGCCGGTTTTTGGGCAGAACCGGCTTCAGAAATTAACGAGGTCGAACATAATCTAACACCCCCTCCACTAGAGGTCAATTTCTCAAATTGATCCTTAAGACGACCGAGAGAGTTGCTAGAAGATTCGCTTAACTTAAGGTGCGGATTGAGATAGCTGTCACTACTCAGGATCCCAACCACACTACGACGGATAGCGTCAAAACAAAAGAGTGGGAAGAAAGAAGAGTTATAAAAGACCGGTTACGCCGGTGGAAAATACGAAAACTTAAAAGTCAAATCCGGGAAAAGTCAAACTCGGGAAAATGTCACTAATGCGGTATTGTCAAAATCGGGAAGCGTCTTACGCCTGCATAAGTTTCCGTCCAACCTGCCAATCGAACACAGGGATACGAAGCCCCAAGGTTCGCAGCCTAACTCTCGAAGACCCGTTGAAGAGGGCACGCGAGGCGTCACGGGATCAGCCTCTTGTGTTTGTCCCACAGCAACAAACGATCAAAGAAAGGAGTAGCCACGAACGACAGGAGTCTCGAAGGCCTTGAAGGCCGCCTAGCCTAAACTAACCTATCCTATTCTAACCTATGCTAACGAAGGGAACAATTATATACAACAGTATGTCACCCATGGTTAATTCACTGTGACTTGGGATTGTCAAGGAAAAGAAAACTAAGTCCACCGAAATCCTCAATTGATGACGATGCCGAAAGCCAAGTCGTCTATGAATTCGCAAAATGCGAGACCGAAAATGACTCCGACACCGAACACCAAAAGAAAATCCGGAAAAACAAAGTCTCCAACGAATGTCAAACATAAACATTACTAAAGAAACAACATGCGAACAGCCTGGCCTTGACTGTCGCACGAAGCTCAAAAGCTAACAACGAAATCGCTCCTCCCAAAATCCAAAGGGCAGAACCAATACGTGACGACCTAAAGTCATCAAAAATCTTCAACGAAATTGTCTTTCCCAAAATCCAAAGGGCAAAGACACCTAAAGTGACAACCTAAAGTCATCAAAACAAAATTCGGTAGGTGACGACAGATCGTCAATAAATAACGAAACGATGGAGTCTCGATCGAAAAAGAATTATTCCAGGCTTCGAAATGGCACAGCGTAACCAGAATTTGCAAAGATGCAACGCTCTCATACTACACGAGAACACAAGCGGGATTACTTAAGCGGCGTCTTCAAACAGATGTGCAATAAAGCAGAATTTGCCCCACCTCAACCTTCAGAGCGTGGACCGCAACGGTACAAAACGCCAATCCCAAGAAAATTTTACGCTGGCCTAGAAGTCACTAAAACAAAACAACAACAGGCGACTAAATCGCAACATACTCCAACACGGTAAACTACCAAGTCAATAAATGAAAGAGGTACGACAAAAAGTGTACAAGACACTACGACAAGTGATGATGCACGCGATTAAATCAGAAAACGAAGTTGGGCGATACACGATAGAAATGAAAACGAAATAGAAGTCAATCAAAAAATACTACGCCAATCCAACTAAGAAGATGGTTTGAGAGACCTTAAAAATTCGCATACGCGGATCTCACAAACACACCAACACAAACCACATCCTAACAACGGACCAATAAAGAATAATGAAGGCGACATGATTTCCAACTTGTTAACGAACAACAACGCGGCACCACATCAAAGGATAACAACAAAAAAGTCAACATCAGTAATCTAAATGCGTTAATGTCGATGAACTCTACTAACTTCAACTTAAATTCGGAATAGCACAATAAAATTTCAAATTAGCTGAAGGCTAAACACAATCAACAATAAACGAATTCAAAAAAAAGTTCGATACCTTCCAAAATTTCTGAGTTTTCACGAAAAAGACTAAAAAACACGGTTTACTTAATGATCCATACTAAAAGAAACAATTAACACCAAAAGAAGGGCTTCAAAATATGCCCTAGCACTAAAAAGAAAATGTTGAAATCTTAAACACGAAAAAACACAAAAATCCCGCGAAAAATCCCGGGAAAAACAATGTTTGGTCTATCAAAGGGATAGCAAGGAACTTATTTAATAAAAGAAAACATATAGGATACGCGTCCTGATATGAAAAAAACACGTTTCCAAATTTCAAAGTCTTAAAAAGTCAAGTTTTCATGCAAAATACTGGAAAAAACTATATGTCGTTAATGCCAAACACTAAAATGAAGCTGTGTGACAAGAAAAGAAATACAAAAACAATGCCCTAAAGGCGTTATCGACTAAACTTTGCCCCACGGCCGGGCAGCCACTTAGATCTGTTACAGTTTTAAATGCTCAGATCGACATTGTTCAAGAGCACTGTCAAAAATCGGGTACAAACTATAGGGTTCGCCGGCTTCACTAAAAATAACACAGATCTTAATGTGCTGGAGCAGATTTTGTGGCTCCGGTTACCTGCACTTAGCTCAGACGGGAAGGCGTGGTTCGAAAGCTCAAAGAAAAACCGGCGGCACTTACCCTAAAGATTGCTTAAAAGAATTGCCTAAGGACGCCACTTGTTTCTAGGTAGGGAATGGCAAACGTGTTAGAAACAAGAACACACACGTAGCCTATGGAGAAGTCCTCCGTGTAAGTTGTCCTCGCCGCGCTGTCCAAGCCTCCACCGAGTCTTCAGATAGAACACCAAGAGTGGCCAAAAACAAATGACTTACCTTAAGGCCCACCCTTGCTAAATAGTAACAAAGCACACTAATACTGGCCCAAATTCTAGGGGCTTGCTTGCTCATAAGACATGCTTTAGCTTTACAACTGCAGTTACACCTGGCCTTTGCCCAAACTAAATTACTTAGGAACCCAGAAGGGGTTCAGAACTCGACAAATAAACCGACTGACTTTAGCAGATTTATTATAGACTGAGTTAAATTTACAAACAAGTTTACACTGAAATAATCGCCCAGAGGCGAGTTTAAGTTTAATAAAAAAAGAAAAGCACACCCTACCTGAACATGAAAGGGGACCCAGGCAAAGTTACCTTAACGTCTAACGATGTTATTACAAAATACAAGACAAGATATCCAGGGTCAAGCCCCTGATGTCAACAAGCAAATCAAATTCTAAAATTCGGCGAGCGTACGCAACGTTTTGATCACTGGGGTTGCACAGTAAAAATTACAGACGCCACTTATCTCGGCACACAAGATATATCGCACATACAATAAATACCTGGAGCTGTAAGCATGTTGGGGTAGCGATGACGTCCTCGGCGGAAGCTTGGCGAAGCTGCTGCAGGGGGATCCAACTTGAAAGAGATAGCGGGTCGGCGACGGAGCTGACGAAGATGACTTTAGTTTCCGGGGTGGCCCAGCGAACGTAATCAGAATTTGCAACTGCAATTATGCTCGAACAACACGAGTACACAAGCGGGGTTAATAAAACGACGTTAGAACTATATGTGCACCAAGGCAAACTTTGCGTCCCTCTGTACTTGAGAGCGGACAACAAAACGATACGATAAACGACGTTTTCCCCAATAAAACGATTCGCGGCCTTTCCCCTTAACTTCACGAGCGCCCCCGGAGTTCTTTTTGCCCCTACGGCTATCGAAGCTGTCGCCGAACTAATTAAGCACGAAACAACGTAAGCCCCCGGTTCCGAGGACCGGGGTGAGAACTTCACCACACAACTGTCTTATTCGAAGGTTCGCTACTAATTAAAATTCGAACGCGCGGGCTTAAAGATTTGCCCCTGCGGCAAAGAAGAGTCCATCTCACTTTTACTAATCCAAACTGAATCTTTCGTCTCCTTGTTGCAACACGAAAGAAAACACTGCATCATGAACTCGGGGAAACCCCGATTCGAACAGAGCACAAAGAAAGCCTCACATACTTGGAACTGCCAAGTCAGGAAAATCCAGGGGTATCAAATGTCTTAAATTCAGAAGTTAAATTAATCGAAAAGAAAGTTTGGGCTTTACAGAACGTGGCCCTATTACTTGGGCACAACAGATTAATCAAAACTAATTTCCAAAAAGCTTGCAGTGTGCTACTGAAGGACAGGCACTTAAGGTGCCTTATCGATAAACTGAAACAAAGCTGTCTTTGAAAAGGAAAGCAGTATTAAGGTCTGAAGTCAGAAATATAATGCACAGAATAACAAGAGCTCTACTAAAATTTTCTTCCTTTTGACAATTGGTTCGCGAGACCGAATAGTATCAAAAGTCCCTAACGGCGTTAAGAATTCTACGAAAGAAAGCAGCTGAGCTGCGTACGAGTATAGATTACGTCACCCTGAACAGAAATAAGCCTGACCTGATACCAAACTTTCGAGGGATATGTAGATTATAAATGATTTACAATGAATTGCAAGGTCCCAAAGAAACTAAATAGGCTCGTGAGAAGCAATGCAATACAAACAAGTCCGGGCAATTCGCTGCCGCAGCTTGAATGACTTTAAATTATACGATCGGTTTTAAAGCAGGGCCGGTTTTTGGGCAGAACCGGCTTCAGAAATTAACGAGGTCGAACATAATCTAACAGGGTGCAAGGCGAACGGCGAGTCCTTTCATATAGCATGTGGTCGCACACGCCTGACCGCGAACACAAACTCAGCCAATTCCACAATCAGTTATGCAAGCAAAACAACAAACATTCAGCTTTTAGCAGTAATGTGCTCATTACATAATACTTATAGGGGTTTTATGGCGCCCCCGCGGCGTTCCCACGTCGCATCTCGAAGAAAACATCGTCAGAGATATTCTTCGGTGTGCCACCGATGATGTGCCTGTAATAATCCTGAAAATACGGATGCTTAACTGCATCAATGGGTCGCACCCATCTCAGTGTGAACCGCAATCGCGGTGGCCGCATTGACCAGCGAGAGGCACAGGTCACAAGACATCTTTGGGAGACGGGCTTTCCAAGCCACCCAGTCGCGCTCACTGGGATCACTGATAAGTAAGGTGCTTAACTGGTCAAGGGTCGTGGACCATGTAGCCGTATGGTTACGGATCCAGGCCTCGATAGCGCTATTTGTGGTTCGGTTAGACCCCAGGCCAACCATAACAATGACCAACGACCCAATTAATAAAGCTGTCTACAATTAGCCTCAGTACGAACAATAACGAATGTTCGACTCCGCTGTACAATAACTACATCTGCAAAGCTAGTCAAGCACTAGTATTTCTTTTTACAGACCTCATCGTTTCATCCGCTCTCTTATAAGTTATAATCCATATAACTTACACAATTCAATTCACTTCAAAACACAATCGCGGTGAAATGACACCCGCGGTGGATTAGCTTTCGCGTTCACACGCGTGCGACCTCGCCCACAGACTGTCAAAGCACATAAGAACCGTCGCATTGTAAAAGTGCCGCCCCCAGTCACCTTGGGCTTCACAACATTCCCATATGGGAATTCTCGGCTAACTGCCCGCAAAGGCCCATCGACATTAAAAACAACCCCCGGTCGTTAATTTAGCTTTGGACTCGTTTCTATTCTGTGCTAAATTTAGAAAGTATCATATTTCAGTGGTTGGTTTAGACTAAAGCCCATAATTATACGAATACAAATAAAATTATAGGATATTTTCAAACAACTCAAAGAACACAAAAGTAAATATTACAACACATATTTCCAGAAGGTGAATTTGTCACTAGGAAATTTTGATTAAGAAACAGTTTTGTCCGTCGAGCACGTAAAAGTTCATTTTGTATATCATCTACATTAAGAAGGTTTTCTTGTTCGATTTCTTTAACTTGTGTTGTTTCTATTCCAGTATGTAGTACTATCCAAGCAAAAAAAAACTGGTACAACTCACGATAAATATTTTAGCATTATTGGATTAGCTTGAACAAGGCTTCAAGCAATTGCATTTACTATAGCAATTTTGATTCATAGCAACGTCTAAACAACTTGACAATTAAGTTTGAAATACCTACCAACTATACATAATTAAAACAGCTGCATTCACAGCAGAACATATTAACTGTCCCAGTTTTTTTTAATTGGACAGTACATACGTATATGTATACATCGAACTGGCTTTTTCTGTGACGCTCTATTATTACAGTATTTTACTGGGTTCATATTCTGCAGGGGCGTAGCTACTGCTGTATCTGCCGTATCAACGATACAGGGCCCACGAGCCAGGGGGGCCCATCAGCACTCAACCTCTCAAAAAAATTATTACATATAGTCTCATAAGAGCATTAATTCTTTCCGGATTTTTTTAGTGCGTTTCAACAACGTCGTATTAATTTCCCCGAGCGGGACGCGAGGGCAAATTAGGACGTTGTTGAATGCACGAAAAATAATTTCCATATGAATTAATGCTCGAATGCAGATTCGGTAACAAAATCGTAACGACACAAACCCTAAAAAGAAGTAATGTCTACCTACAAAAAATTTCCAAGAAATGTTGTTGTTGTCTTGGATACGGCTCGTGAACTAATTTTTCTATTGGTCATTAATGAGTGTCGTACGATTTTCGTATAAATTTAACTTTTGCGCAGGACACATTTAAGAACTGCCACTCCAATTACGAATAGAATGCTTGCAATTAAGGCTAACCCTTTCTTAGTGTGCATATTGCTTACTGCAAATAAAACACATGTAGGTAAATAAATAGTAAAAAATAGTTCATTGTGATAGTATCGATTGTTTTATTTAACAATATAAATATTTTGATAACTAAGAACAAAGAGGAACCACACAGTTGTCAAAATGTAATAAAAATACTTGAACGTTACGAATTTCTTTTGCTAATTAATATGTTTACTGATGTGTTTAAAATAATTAGGCCCATATTTAAAGCATTGCAAAGAACTGATACTGATTTACAGCAGGCTAGCATCTTGTTAAAAAATATTACTAGTAATTTAACAAATTTAAGGACCGAAGAGGGATTTGCTTCTTTGCAAAGGAATTCCGAAGTCTTGGCTGAACAGTGGAGTGTAAAATCAGTTTTTGGAAACGAAATATATAGGAGAACTAAACGATTTTTCGATGAACTGGCTCTAGATGAAAGAATTTCTGATCCAAAGTCTTACTTCAAAGTAAATCATACTATCACTGCTTGGACATTTTAATTTCACAGAGTACAAGAAGGTTTAATAGTTTGCATCTCGTCAATACCGCCTTTGAAATTTTGCAACCAGATAAATTAATATCACTGTCTAAGGAAGTAATTAAAATCAAATCAATAGAATTTATAAACAAATACAAGGTTGATTTAACGGATAGTATGATCAATTAATTTCGCTAGAAACATGCCTAAAATTAGAAATTGAACAGATTTATACAATTAAGGAATTAACAGAATTAATATTAATACAATTTAATAGTATGGCTTAAAACATTTCCGAAGTAATAACTGCTTGTATGCCGTTTTTGACAATTCCTGTTAGGGTAGCAACAGCAGAAAAAAGCTTTTCAAAATTAAAACTTATCAAAAACTACTTAGGAGTATGATGACACACGAACGGCTATCGGATTTAGCCATGTTATCTATCGAAAAGGAAGAGCTTAATAGCTATTTAACCAACAAGTGAGTTAACGAAGGCGATTAATAATCGAAACTGTCCCTTTAGTAAGAAGTTATAGGGCCTTGAAGTTCAATTTTGTATTTTTTTGTTAATTTCCACAAATGTCAATATGAATTTTGGTATACGTATACTCCACAACTCTGTTTCCCCTTTCCTTAGTTCTGCACATATCATCTCGATATCCTTTATTCTGTTTGATAGTCGATTATTAATTTTTCTTTCTTACTAATTATGTTCTTACATCTTGTAGTTGCTATTATAATGTAAATTTTTATGGTTACATTTATTTTTTTTTCTTCTGTTATCTTCTGATGATCAATGGAAACCATCACTTACAATAGACAAAATTAAAGCGTCTCTATGAAAAGCGGTTTGGAACTTGTCAAGTTCAAGTGACATAAGGTGGTATTTGTTTTAATTAAAATGACCTACTGTTTGAACCAATACTACAATCTTATTTTGGATCACACAGTAGATGTCGTAAACACAAAATCGAAATTGGAAGATGAGAAAATGACAATTTCACCTTTTCTGTCGGATCACAATATGTGTACTAGAGGATGTGGTAATAATGCTCCGTGGAAAAAATACAAAAAACATTACAAACATGAAATATGTTAACGAAAGTCCTGATTACAAAGTTAAAAATGAAAAAAGAGCAATATTATTAACATAGAATTTCGGCTTAGACCGTGTGTGGCTAAACACCCAGCATTTTCTGACTAACGTTTCGCAAGACCTTGCAGCTTGCACCATCAGAATGAAAGTCGCATTAAGAACTGAACGTTGGTCTAGAGCTATTTATAGTCCTCTGTGCCAGCCGCTCAGAGCGACATAACGCTGATTGATCGTTCAGGTGCAGCGTAATCCGTGGGATGTGGCCGCATGATGCACAGTGGTTATAATGCTTTAAATCGTGTATCACGTTTTACTAAGCTTAAAACAATATTCCCTGTTTATATTGTTATGATGTTTTTCTATTCCTATGGCTTCACTATGGTATCACTCGTGGGAACTAATGCGGTATTCTGGCAAGTACGGCTGATAAGATACGACGTGTTCTGAAACGATGCATCATCATAACTGTGTTCACGACCAATGAAACTTTGGGTAACTATTTCAGATCAGGAGAAAAAACAAAATTCTAAGTTTAAAAAACCGCTGGCATATATCACAACCCTTGTTCTTGCGGCTGGAGTTACATTGGACAGACTGGTCGTTCCATTGATTTAAGACTTCAAGAACATAAAGGCGATTGCATGACAAAATCAGTCGTAGCTGAGCTTACATTTACAAATGGACACACCTTAGAACTTGAGCACGACTGATACGTGAAGCCGTAGAAATAGAAAAACACTCAAATAATATAAACAGGGAAGATGGTGTTAAGCTTAGTAAAACGTGAACTCCTACGATACACGATCTAAAGCATTACAACCACTATACGTCATACGGCCACGCCCCACGGATTCCGCTGCACTTGAACGACCAATTACAGTTACGTCGCTCCGAACGGCTGGCACAGAGGAGTATAAATAGCTCCAGAGTGACCTTCAGTTCTTAATGCGACTTTCACTCTGATGACGCAAGCTGCAAGGTCTTGCGAAGCGTTAGTCAATATGGGTGCACAAACAGCAACAAGGCTAAATCTGCCTAACTATCCTTGTTCTCATGGTATTTAAACAACACGAGCCACCAAACAGCATGGCCGTCGCGTGGATCTTTGCTCGAGTTCACAAGGTGCCAGGCACATTAAGCCAGAGAATGCGGGGTGTTTATCCATAAAGACTACGCGCTCTAAGTCGAAATTTTATGTTAACAAGAATATTGCTCGTTTTTCATTTTTAGCTTTGTAATAATCACGTATTTCATGTCTGTAACGTTTTTCATATTTTTTCACGGAGCATTATTACCACATCCTTTAGTACGCATATCGTGATCAGGCAGAAAAGGTGAAATTGACATTTTATCATCTTCTAATTTCGATTTTGTGTTTACATCTATTGTGTGATCCAAAATAGGATTACTCAAAGAGCACAAAGAATAGAAAGATGGACATAAGCTGTATAGGTATAGTCTGTTCAGTTAACACAAAAACATTTGAATTTTTATGAAGTTGGCATATGCATACAATTTTTGTACTAGGGATTCTGTGTTTTGTTTTGCATAGGTTTCCACGCCTGCATAAAGACAACTTTGAATATAAATTGACAATCAATGACAATTAATATTTCTCACTATTTCAGTATGAAAGTAGATATTTTTCCGGAAATTTACCGCCAAACTTTTATAAAACGTAATAAAGATACCTATTAATGAACTCTACGTCAATAGTATTCAACACAGTATTTGAATAATATCATTAAAAGCAACTACTTATAAAATTTATGACAAATGTCACACTCTTAACATATTTGTTTTTGTTTTGTTATTTTTGTAAGTACATTCCTAGACAAAAATAAAATTATGTAAAATACACTCCTGACATTTTTCAAATCAAAACCCAATGTGTGTTTTTATGTTTACTGAACAGACATTATGTAGTATTGTTTCAAACAGTAGGTAATTTTAATTAAAACGCATGTCACTTTATGTCACTTAAACTTGACAAGTCGCAAACCGCTTTTCAAACAGACTCTTTAATTATATATATTGCAAGTGATGGTTTTTATTGATCATCAGAAACGGTTCATGCTAGAAATGTACTGTAGGAACAGTACAAAAATCACGAAGCAATAAAACTCAGTAGTCTTCTCCACTTACATTTATTAAAAAGGCGACATGTTTCAAAACAAGACTGGTTTCATCTTCAGGCCAAAATAAACATCTACAGAGGCATATGGATAACAATAGTGTACATAGTAAAGAAAATTAACTTACTGGTAACAAAACCACGTGTTACATTTGCAGGTTAAAAATAAAATTGAGGTTAGGTTGAAACGCTGAAGGCGAGGTAGCAATAAAATTCACCAAGAACACCACCTTGGAGAAGAAAAAATGAATTAATTAACCAGAAAACTACGTTATAAAGACCGTTATAGTGGTTAATACATCATAGTATAAAAATAAGTAAAATAGCTACAAACTCTGAAGGAGTTGGCGCTAAGAATGAATTTTTAATACAAAAATAACTAAATATAGGTCAAAAAGTCCCTAGATTCAATGACACTGAAATTACCAGAGAGGGTCAGAAAGTAAAAGAACAAATTGAAAACCAGTAAAAGCAAGAAATCAGCCAAAGACAAAACAACTATTTAATATTCAGGAAAATGTAATTGGTAGGTATCAAAATCTGTGATTTCATTGATTCTGAATTCATTATTATTGGATATAATTTCTAAAATTTCGAGTAAATTCAAGAACCTACTTTTGTTAGCTATATGTAAAATTTTGTAATCTTTATTAGGATCAAAGTTGTGGTTATGTTCCAAAATGTGATTAGCAAAAGCTGATTTATTAGGTTGGTCGATATTAAAATTGTTGTTTTTAATGCAAGCGGAATGTTCTTTGATTCTCTTTTTGAAAGTACGTCCAGTTTGACCAATATAAAAACAGTTGCAAGACGAACAGTCAAGACGGTAGACACCAGATCTTTCTAATAAAGGGGTGGGATCTTTATTGAAGACTACCAATTTCTGAAGGGAATTGGTAATAGAAAAGGAAATGTGAAAATTATATTTACTAAGAATATTTTTTATGGACGTAGAGATAGTACCATAATAAGGGATTGAATAAAAAGTTTTGTTTTCAAAATTATTGATAGGGGTTAGGTTTGTTAGGTTTTATACGGAGTTTATAATAAATGGGTAAAATGATTTGAAGAGGATAACCGTTTTTAATAGCAATGTATTTAATGATGTTTAATTCACTGTTGAAATTTTTTGTCGACATAGGAATGGAAAGTAAACGTCTGAATAAAATTTCAAATTTAGCAAATTTATGGGATGAAAGGAAGAGTAAGGGATAGTATGGTCAGTACAACTGGGCTTCCTATAAATACTGAAATTTAAAAAATTAGTTGTGGAACTATTGTTTTTAGTGATCAAAATATCTAGAAAAGGCAAAGAATTATTATGTTCAATTTCAAAAGTAAATTTAATATTAAGATGTACTGAGTTTAGCCAGTTGATATAATCATTAATATTAGGGTTATTAGAATTGAAAATGACCAGGATATCATCGAGACACCTGCCCCAGTAAATAATGTTGTGAATAAAGGGGGCTTCAATGAAAATTTTGTTTTCCAGGTTACTCATGAAAATCTCTGCTAGCAGAGGTGATAAGTTAGATCCCATGGCATCATAGCTAAACCAGACTTGTTTAAAAGAATGAAGAGTCAAATTTGAAAAAGTTTTGAGACAAAGCTAAGTTTAAACAAATGAGTAAAGTTTCAACTTGATTGTTGTTAAGGTCTGAATCGAGTGAGTTTGCTCTGCCAGGAGTAGATGCAGCATTAAGTAGTTGAAATGTTCCAATTGCAAGCAGAGATATACGTGATGTTTTTGTGGGAACCTTTGATGAATATTGTTTTGGACCACACGATATATGTCTGGATCAACCTTGTTTAACTAACTATTATTGCAGCTGTAATGTTATAAACTATTAGATTAAAGATGTATATTTTTACTGTATTTACCGTAATGTACTTCGACTAAATTTAGCTCTTGCAGTAAATGGTCACTATTCAAATCCAGTATTCCAGTCATATCACACATGTGGCAATTACGTAACATCTTGAGAAAGAAGCACGTGTGATCCTAGTAGTGACGTTGTTAATCAGGC
This sequence comes from Agriotes lineatus, assembly GCA_940337035.1. NCBI lineage: Eukaryota > Metazoa > Arthropoda > Insecta > Coleoptera > Elateridae > Agriotes > Agriotes lineatus. The sequence goes on from CALNHX010008177.1 coordinate 54,776, forward strand.
GATTTCGATTGTTGATGTAATCGACTCTAGCAGTTTCTCTGTGTGCTTACAGACGGTAGATGCCGACGTGTTCCTCATAAACCCGGACTCGCTGCACATACTGATGGCCCAGAATTTCACGGTTGTCGCGCCGATGCTGAAATCGGTAGGTTTATATTCGAACTTCTGGCACGGCATGACCGACGACTACTACTACTTGCGAACCGACGACTACGAGCCCGTCCTGAACCGCGAGACCGAGGGCTGCTTCAGCCTGCCGATGATCCACTCCTGCGTCCTGGTAGATCTTCGGAAATCCGAGTCGGACTCCCTGACGTACCTACCAGAGAAGGTTCCTAATTACGACGGACCTCGCGACGACATAATCACCTTCGCCCTGTCCGCGAACAGGAGCCATGTTAGCCTTAACCTGTGCAATGACCACGTGTTCGGGTTCATCATGACGCCAATGGAGCAGAGCGACGAGCTGGAGTACGACTATCTCCAGCTGACGAACTTGAAACTGGAAGTGTTAGTGGAAAACGAACCCCTGTTTGTGAGTGACTTACTGAAGCCGTACACTTGGGTGCCCGAAAAGGATAGTTTGGGGTTCGATCGGATATACATGATTAACTTGCTGCGACGTCCGGATCGGCGGCAGAGGATGGATGCGTGTTTTGATGAACTTGGGCTTGAGGTCACAACGTCGGCTGCTGTGGATGGGAAGTAAGTGTTTTTGTTTTCTATTTGATTATATTACTTGTATAAAAGCGTAAAGGGCCAACTACCCATATCAAAATCTTTATTATGCAATGTATGAGAACCAACGCTATGGGCTTTTAACTGAAGGGAACAGACGACTGTGAGGTTGTGGGAACATTCTACTAGGTACATAAAGAGTAGCGTATTATACAATGACCGGCAAAAAGTGCATCAAATGGGAAAAATCATAATTTTTTATTTTCCAAATAAACTTTTTACAGCAATAATGGGTGCTTATCTGAAAACCTATATAACCCCTCTCAGATATACCAAATTATTTTTACTTAGTTAAAAATAGCGTTTTTCGAAATCGTCAAAATCCAAAAAGTGCTACTTTTCGGTAATTAAGATTTCAATAAGATTTTAGAGCGTGCGTTACTTTTAGCTAACTGAACATTCTCAGGGCCAGAAAACAATTTATTTAACTTTTGCAAAAAAAAATTTTAATTTCTAAAAGTTAATTTTAAAATTCAATGGTGTAGGTGAAAACTTTAAATATTTATAATTGAAAAAAACAATAGAAAATAGTATTCCTTTAGATTTTTTACTATTTACTATTTACTATTTAGGAGAAATATTTTTCAATGATGTTTAATCTTGTCTTTAACAGATTAACCAGATATAAATTTATAATTATTCATTTAAATTTTACGAAACATTCTAAAAGTTAAAAGCCACCAAAAACGCAATATTGCATTATGCAAGCGCGGCGACCTACTCACAGTCAAGTTTAAACACCTCGCAGTCGCCGCTCAGCATTTTTACACGGCTTCGCGTACACAATTACGCAAGGCCGTGACAAGGTTTAAATGCCTACAATCGCAGCTCAGCATAAAAGACGCTCGAGTTCATGGAGTCCATATCATATCACGGAAGCAAAACCGCTGAGTATTGTTTTGCAAGACTAGTAAATTAACCTACTGAATATAATACATTGCACCTGTTATTAGAAATGAACTTTGTATATTACTATGATCTAAGCAAATTTGTTTGTATATATAGAACCATTATTTTTGTAATAAACCAGTCTGCATTTACTTGTTAGATCCACTTACTGCGTCGCTGTGGGTCCAAGCCTATAAATAATTAAGGGATGTGAGGCTGCATCTCACACAGTGACGAATTATCATCCCGTTAAGTGGCATGACTAAGCTGTCTTAAAGCGGAAACTGCTGTCTCAGTTCTGCGCTTAACATAAGGGATGGAACCAGCAAAATAACGCAACGGACGCCTGATTTCTACAGCCTCCAGGCGAATCTGTTCATGGTCCTTCGAGCCGGATCTGTCTACAACTAAGAAGAGGTACATCCCGAGAAGAAAACAACATCTACCAACCCACCCGGTTCCCCGAAAATGGCAAACAATATGGAGGAATTCAATCAGCTAGCCGTCGCCCAAGAAGAACTCGGCCAGAAGATCACGCAGGTATTTTCCAACAGCAAAAAGGACCCTGCCAGCCGAAAAACAGAAGCTTACATCGCCAGCCGAAACAAGACGCTGGACGAAACTTGGAACGCCGTGACCAAAAATCACGCCAAAATGGTGCAGCTAAGTATTCCTACACATAATTATTTTACCACAGGGTATTACGAACAAATTAAAGCCATCTACTGCGAAGCAAAAAGTTATTTGCAGAGCTGTTTAAAGGCAACTGAAAATCCCGACCCCTCTGAAACTAGGAGGCGAGAGGAAACAGTTGTAAATCCCGAGCAAAAGGTTCGTATCCGAAAACTGCAGATTCGGATGCAGAATTTTAAGCAATCTTTGGACGACGCCGAACTGGAACAAGCACTCGGAAGGCCCGCCATCACAAAGAGGGAAATAAAGGAAGAATGGGACCGGGTGATCGAGATGGACGAAGAAGTCATGTCTAACGAGATGGATTCAAACCAGACGCACTTCAGTCCTGAATTTACTACGTTGAAAGACAGGTACCGAAATTTAATTAATTTGTTACAAGCACCAACAAGGAACGAGCAAGCATCAGCCATCTCGCTTCCTCAAGTTAAAATCCCCATATACGAGGGAAATTATGAGGAATGGGCCACTTTTAAGGACCTATTCACCAAATTAGTAGATGACAACCAAAACATGGATGATGTCATCAAAATGCAGTATTTAAAAACGCATGTCAAGGGAGAGCCCAGCCGACTAATCCAGCATCTCGCAGTGACTCAAGCCAACTACAACACCGCTTGGAATTTGCTGCAACAAAGGTATCAAAATAATCGCCTTATTCTAACCAAATTGCTAGACACCATCTTCGATCAGCCGGTCCTCTCCAAGGAATCAGCCCAAGGGTTGAAAAGATTGCATGACTCCACTAAGGAATGTGTGGAAGCAATCAAAAATTTGGGCATTTCCACCGACAGCTGGGGTCCGTGGATTAACCGAGTTATTACTCGAAAATGGGATCCTGAAACTAACAAATTATATGAGCAATCGCTTCAGTGCCCAAATGAAGTTCAGGATCACCAAACTCTAATGGCCTTCTTACAAATGCGGTTCCAATCCTTGGAATCCATTGATGGAGCTCGAAAACCAACTCAGGACAAGCCACAGAAAAATTACGCTGCCGGATATCTCAACTGCAAGATGTGCAATGGGGACCATTACATCGATAACTGTGGTCAATTCCAGAGGCTCTCCACCCACGAAAAGCAAGAAGTGGTAAGAACCTACCGATTGTGCTTTCGATGTTTGCGACACGATTCTAATATACAATGTCGTTCGTATTATAACTGCAAAATCTGCCGCTTTCCACACCATACTCTGCTCCACAAGGCACAGCCGCCATCAAAGCCGATACCTGCTCCGAAGATGAAGACGTTTTCTCACGCAGCAGCCATGCAGACCTCCAACGCTCCAGAGAAGAAGCCAAAACCCACAATCATTGCCGCCAACCTAGGCGCAAAGAAGAGCCAAGTGCTACTGGCCACAGCAACGGTTCAAGTTAAGGCAGCATCCGGGATGACTCATCTCTTGAGGGTCTTGATAGATCCAGGGTCTCAAGGTTCCTTCATCACCGAAGCCGCAGCCGAATTATTAGCGTTACCCAGGACCAAGGTTCGAGCAGAAATCTCCGGAATTGGGAACAGCGAAACAAAAGTCGCAAAATGGAAAATCACAGGTTTGATTACGCCAAGATTTCCAAGTAAATTTTCCTTACCTGTTACTTTACTGGTACTTCCCAAACTTACAAAAACCATGCCTTCATCACCCATTCCGAACATAAAAATGGATGCCTGGAAACATGTCTTCATCGCCGATCCAACCTTCAACCGACCTGGCACCATAGATATACTTCTAGGCGCTGAAGAATATTCCCAAATAATTCTCGAAGGAATCAAGAAATCCAAAGATGGCATCCTAGGACAGAATACCGAATTGGGATGGATCTTATCAGGAACCATGGGAAGACGACCTCCCACCAGCCTTAAGGTCAACACCATGGTTGCCAAAATTGAAGAGGATGAGCAGTTGCAGAAATTCTGGAACATTGAAGAGGCTTCTCCTCAAAGGAAACTTTCCCCAGATGATCAGGTATGTGAAAATAAATTCACAGACACAGTCCAGCGAGACGTAGATGGAAGATACGTAGTAAGGATTCCATTCAAACAAACTCCAGTACACATGGGAAGGTCCAAACCCTCAGCATTGGCACGATTCATACATCTGGAGAAGAAATTAGGACAAGATCAAGATCTAGCAGTCCAATACAAGAAATTCATGCAAGAATACTTGGATTTAGGACATATGGAAAAGGTGGCAAGGGAAGATGAGAATAACGGCAAGTATTACATTCCCCACCATGGCGTCATCCGAGAAGCAAGTTCATCAACCCGGCTTCGTGTCGTTTTCGATGCCTCTAGCAAGGACTCTCACGGAAAATCCTTAAATGAGATGATGTACGCTGGACCTAAACTTCAGCAAGAACTGGTCGACATTCTACTTCGATGGAGGACACACAGGATTGTTTTTTCTGCAGACATTGAAAAAATGTACCGACAAATCAGAATGAACAACCAAGACCAGGAGTACCAAAGAGTCCTATGGAGATTCGACAAATCACAGCCAATCAGGGAATATAAGCTGTGCACCGTCACTTATGGAACCGCATCAGCTCCCTATCTTGCCATTCGAACCTTGCATCAACTCGCACAGGACGAAAAGGTCTCATTTCCATTAGCTTCAGAAGCAGTGAAGAAAGATTTCTACGTGGACGACGTGCTTTCTGGGGCCGACACTGTGGAAGAAGCGATCCAACAACAAGGTCAGCTCATTTCCTTACTAAAGCGTGGAGGCTTTACTCTACATAAATGGTGCAGTAATGAGTCAGCCATCATTCAAGAACTCCCAGAAGAGTTAAAGGAACAAACATACCTCGAAATAAGTGAAGACGGCGTAAAAAAGTCCTTGGGCATTCACTGGTCTCCATATGAAGATGTTTTCTGTTTTAAGGTAGACGTTAAGCAACAGGAATCCACCAAACGCACCATACTATCCGAAGTTGCCAAAATTTTCGACCCATTGGGATGGTTAGCACCCGTCATCATCACTGCCAAGCTACTCATCCAAGAACTATGGCTCGAAAATATCAAATGGGATGACCCAGTGTCTGAAAATATCCAAGGCAAATGGGAGACGCTCAGGTCTCAACTCAAGGCAGTGGAAGAAATTACCTTACCAAGGTGGTTGTTTATCAAAAGGGAATCTCTAGTAGAGCTGCATGGATTCTGTGACGCCTCCGAAAGAGCTTTCGGGGCCGCGATTTATACCAGAGTCACCACATCATCCGGCCAAGTCAAGGTATCCTTATTAATAGCCAAATCCAAGGTGGCACCAGCCCGAGCCAAGACGACATTACCAAGACTGGAACTCTGCGCAGCAGTACTCCTTTCCAATCTACTTCAAAGGGTAATTGCAACATTAGACCTTCCTAAGGTGTCTATCTTCGCCTGGACCGACTCCATGATTACATTAGGATGGATAAAAGGAGACCCGGTACGATGGAAGACGTTCGTCGCGAATCGAGTAGCCGAAATCAACAATCTAATTCCGGCTCAACATTGGAACCACGTCAAATCCGAAGAGAATCCTGCAGACGTCATCTCCCGAGGCACTAGTCCAGAAAAACTAAAGAATCATCTCCTATGGTGGGACGGACCGAGCTGGCTAGTTAACAAGAGTTCATGGCCGTGTCAACCAGACACCGCAACCACCGAGGAAGAAGCAAGAAGTTACACTGTGCATCAAACTACCATTCATCAAGACGAGAACGAAGTCGTTCATCGTTTTTCTTCTCTAACAAGAATGGTACGAGTCATGTCACATTGCCGAAGATTCATCAACAAGTGTAAGCGACTTCCCACTCAATCAGGATGCCTATCAGTGAAGGAAATGGACGACACCATCCTCCTACTCGTTAAGGTCATCCAAGGAAGTGATCCTATTTTGAGGGCAACAGGATCTCAACTCCGGCAGAACAAATATGTGAGTTCCAGTAACAAGCTTGCCAACCTCAATCCCTTCATCGATCAGCATGGAATAATCCGTGTTGGAGGAAGATTAGAAAATTCCACTTTGTCCTTCAATGAAAAACACCCAATCATACTCCCGTACTCCAGTCATATTTCCAAACTAATAATCCAAGAGGCGCATCTACGCACGCTGCACGGTGGCACCCAACTCACTCTCTCATATATCCGAAGAAAATATTGGATCATCAACGCGAAGAAAGCAGTCAGCTCCAGCATCCAGAAGTGTTTCCGATGTCTACGATACAAAGCAGAGGCAGCACAGCAACTGATGGGAAATCTTCCATCAACCAGAGTGAATTCAACTCCTCCATTCTTCCATTCCGGAGTGGACTACGCCGGCCCAATACAGATCCGAACATCCAAGGGAAGAGGGCATTCTTCGCACAAAGGGTACATTGCTGTTTTTGTCTGTCTATCAACCAAGGCAATCCACCTAGAGGCCGTCAGCGACATGACAACCAACAGCTTCCTAGCAGTCTTCAGGAGGTTTACTGCCCGAAGAGGACGCTGTGCACACCTATACAGCGACAACGGAACAAACTTCGTTGGCGCAAGAAAAGTGTTGGACAAGGAAACCCGCCAAACAATTGAAGGCCCAGTTGTCCAAGAAACCTTAGCAACCGGTGGTACCCAATGGCACTTCATCCCTCCAATAGCCCCTCACTTCGGAGGGATATGGGAAGCAGGGGTAAAATCAATGAAGCATCATCTGAAGAGAACTATTGGCCACGCTACTCTCACCTTTGAAGAGTTAACAACTCTTCTCTGCCAAATTGAGGCCTGCCTAAACTCACGTCCTCTATGTCCACAAGGCAACGATATTGAGGACACAACTGCTCTGACGCCAGGCCATTTCCTAATAGGGAGGGAAATCATATCGCCACCAGACCCAATCAACACTCCAATATCTTCAAATCTATCGAATCGTTGGAGGATAATCCAAAAGATCAAGCAAGATTTTTGGAAATCATGGAGCTCGGACTACCTTCATGGATTACAGCAACGAAACAAATGGAAGAAACCATTGGAGAACACTAAAGTTGGAGATTTAGTGTTAATCAAAGAAGATAGTATCAATCCTAGTAAGTGGCCTTTAGCAAGAGTCACTGCAACTCATCCAGCAGCCGATGGATCAGTACGAGTAGTGACGCTCCAGAAATCAGGAGGACATCAGCTAAAACGATCCATAGGCAGCATCATTCCATTACCAGCAACCACCGAGGAATCGCAGGAACCAGAGGCAGAAGATAAAATTTCAACTAACATTATCCAGACACGATCATCCCCAGCACCAAGGAAATCTGTCGCGTCCAAATGGAAACTGCTGTTACTCATCTTTACCCTTCTTACCACCAATACATTAAGTAAAGCAGAATTTAATATCCAAAAACCAGACAGCGGGTACTATGTAGAACACATTGGACACGGGAAGATTGAGAGAGGAACATTCCGGATCGAAATCCAGTTCGAGAGGGGGAAGATCGAAGAAGACTTCGAAACAGTCACAGACATGGTAGACAAATTCGACAATCTCTGCGACTCTGCAAAAGAACTGTCCGAAGACACATTATGCAAGACACTGGTGCATCATCTTCTGGAACAGAAAAAGCAAATGGAATGGATTAGAGATGGTATGGAAGAAATAATAACAAGACGAGAAAAAAGAGGAGTCCTTGGCACAGTATTAACATCAATTTTTGGAGTCAACGATGAAGTCTATCAAGATATAGACAGGCTAGACAAGAATCAACAGGAACTAATAAAAATGGACAGTCAACAATCCAAATTCTTGCTATCAGCACTTTCCAGGTTTAATGAAACCGAAGAACGAATCGACAAGAAGCTGGAACATTTCCAAGAAAAATTAAACCAAGGAATCCGGGCCATTAACAACATGGACAAATGGTATAAAGCAACCGACTCCAACCGACTAAATATTCACATCATCAGTGTGTACCAAGTCGCCACAAATGTAATTAGTGAACTGTGCAACTACCATATTCACATCTTAAACGTTCACTTTCAGCAAGGTAATCTGTACGAGCTAATAACACCTGCTCAAATTAAACAGATCCTCGCTAATGCAACCAGTAAACTTTCACCAAATTTGGAGATATTACCAACGCCAATTCTAAAGGTTGACATTGGGCATGACGACATCTACATCAACGTCCAAGGGTATTTCATCATAGTGGAAAAAACGGAATACTCCTTAATTAAAGTGACACCAATTCCTCTCCAAATCAGCAATGGATCCTACTGGATGATCGATGTGCCGAAAGGAATCTTCGCTGTGGATTACAACCTACAAATGTACTTCCACGAAACAGATGAAGAATTCAAAGAAGAGCTACAAATTTCTCCCACTACCTATGTTTGCAGTCCAACGGTAGTTAAAGGAATTGAAAACAACCCAAACTGCATCATTGACGATATATATCACCGAGTAGAAACCAGTCAATGTCTCCTACGAAGACATCGCATCCAGTCCATTATTTGGAAACAATTGTACATGGAAAACACCTGGCTATTTGTAGTCAGTAAACCAACCCGCATAGCAATCACTTGTAGTGGAAACAGGGAAGAAGTCACCGTCAACACTACAGGTGTCATTCAAATTTCATCGGATTGCATCATCCAAACTGCGAGGAATACATTAACCCCAAGGCACAACAGAAAATACAAGATCCTGGCTGGATACTCCAAGGCTATCAGTATCAATATTACCAACCCAATCACAACAAACTCATTTTCAGAAATCGCAGAGGAACCTGTACTAACTCAGTCAGACCACTTCGAAGACCTACAAGCATCGCAGTTAGATTTCCAGGAGCATATAAAAAATTTCACCTGGAAAGCCATCCGACATCATTCTCACCTGTCTATTGGGGTCACAGGCAGCCTTTTGGGAAC
>CALNHX010008178.1:0-63943 GCA_940337035.1 Agriotes lineatus
ACTTTTCTTTAAAAAGTGAAAAAAATGCGTTGTAGAAGCTATTGTGTTAATAGCGACTAGTTTTATTAAAAGGCCGCCGAAACGACTTTTTAAAAAACGTTTATTTTTATTTTACAATGAAATATAACATTGGAAGCACACAGATTAGCTGCCAGACAATTTCTTACATCTAGCTACGAACTAACTGGAACTTATCTTAGAGGTGCAAGCTACTTGTATATATACTATGTCTAATCAACTAAGATAAGCGTTATCTCTAAAAGGGAGCGCGAGACAGGAAGCCACGTGCGTTCAAGGTTGCAGACTTGCAATTCATACAAAGAAGCTATTTATCGTTCAAGGTTGCAAGCTTGCAGTTTTACACAGGGGGCCATTGTCTAGTCATAACATAACACGTCCGCCGATAAAATGTTCAATGGGTGGTATTCAAATATGCCTCCATTGAACTTACAAAGAGAAAAGAAAATTAAACTTATGCATTTACGTTAACTGGTTCAAAATCTTTATTTAAAAATCTAATAAGTTTAATCTTCATTGTGTTTCTATTATAATACAAATACAATATAAAAATTATTAACATAAGAATAGTACACAGAGTAAATATAATTGCAGACACACTTAAATTATCAGATTTAATATAATTAACAGGTTTTAACAAATTTTCATATTTATTAAGCTTAATTCGGTCCTCAACCAATTTCTGGGTGTCAACTGGTATCAAGTCAATCTTTGAAACATTTATGTGGTTTGATTCAGGAATTATTAAGCGGTCAATGTTTGAAATTTTTAAATTAACAATTTCATTTGAGGTTCTTTTTGCGGTGAATAACATGTGTTTTTGATTTATTGAAACAAGACAGTCTGAACTGAGGTGTAAGAGGTTAGTGCCAGATATTCCTTTTCTAAAATTCTGATTTTTACATTTGACGTCCAATATTGCTTCAGATGGGGAAGATATTAACCATGTCGCAGGATTTATTTGTGATATTTTGATCTGTGTTAAATTGAATAAATAAGGGATACATGTTTTATTTTTATTAAATGACAGAAGTTGTGTTTCGCACAATTTGTCGTTGGGGATTTCAAAGTAGTTATTTTGATTACAAAAGTAGGTGTCTAAAGTTATAAGTTTACAATGACTTATTTCAATGGGAATGCTGTTTTTAACGTTAAATAATAAAGTACTATAAGTAGGTATAATCATACGAAATTGATAATTTTGGATAAAAATCGGAAATGGTATTAATTGTATCATTTGATAATCGTTAGTTTTGGAAGTAAGAGGTATTTCGAATATAAATGTAATTCTGTTTTTAACTTGATATACGTTTGTAATGATAATTGACTCGTATAAATGTAAATACTGTAACTCTGCAGGATATGGAATAGTTAAAGCTTTTTCTGATATGCTATTGAGATACGTCGAAATTTCATTTAGATTTTCAATTAAATCGTCATTATCAATTAATGACATATGCATCTGTTGATTTTGGGCAAACGTTAATGCATTTTCTAGTTCCAAACAAGTGTTAATAAGTAGTTGTAAAAATTGAATCGCTTCTAGCAAGACTGTTTTTAAGGAGTATGTAGCGAGATTTTTGCCTAATTCCTCATTTTGTAAAATTATTTTATTTATATTTCTGTCTAATAATTCTTGACTCTTTGCTATATCATTGATTACTGAGATGGTATCATTTAAAATTTTAGTTTGTTCTAATATAACGTCATTTTGAATTTTTATTGCTTTCTTGTAATTTAGTAATCATAGATTCGTATCTGACTCCATCGTTGGCGTCGAGGTTGCCAGTTAAAAATTTGAAAGCGGATCCTAGTCCATCGAAAAGTTAATTGAGAGGACTTTTATTAATTTTATGTTTAATATTGTGAAATAATTGATTCAGAAGTTTATCAGCTTTTTCTACGTATTGTTTTAATATTATAAGTTAATTATTACGGTTGATAATAATGTCAATTTTCTCAAATTTCTATATTCAATAACATAACTTTTATTTTCGAGTAAAGGTATTACTTTCATTAAATTAATTCTAAGTGTGTCATAACTAACAAATATAGGAGTATAGTCTACATTTCTAATAAGCGTCCATTCGCTTTGTTTAAGCACTACGTTTCCTAAGTTTAAGGGATATAATCCGGGATTATCTTTTAAATTCTTAATAATAATATCGCTCTGTATTACTGGTGAATGAGTCAGCAGGGCACAGGCGATGAAGAGGGTAGTAATCCTGAAAAAAGGGAGAGCAATAATTCCTTTTAGTCAGGGTGTTTTATATTTCCATTTTTTTTTAAATTAGATTTAATTTTGAATTTCAACTTTACTTCTGAAATTTGTTTTAACAAATATTTTTTCATTTAATTGGAATGTTTGATTTTTCCGAATTCGTTTTAATTTTAAATTTCATCTTTACTTCTGAAATTTGTTTTAACAAATACTTTTTCATTTAATTGGAATGTTTGATTTTTCCGAATTGGTTTTAATTTTAAATTTAATCTTTACTTCTGAGATTTGTTTTAACAAATACTTTTTCGTTTAATTGAAATGTTTGATTTTTCTGAATTTGAATTTAATTTTAAATTGTTGTAAAGGTTTTTCTTTGTTTTCCTTTAGCAATATCAATTATAAAGGTATGTTGCTGTGAACATTTTAGTTTTAACGCGAGAAATATTGTGATTATTAAAATTGTAAATACCATATTATGCTGGTCTTGTTTGTTTGTTAAGTGTAATTTTTATTTGAGTTTTTTCTGATTTAAATGATTTTAGTCTTAAGTTTTTTCTTAAGATATTATTTAAAAAAAAATACTTTTGATACTTGAAGTTACTGGTTTATATATTAAAATTTATTTGCAATACTTAAAGTTTTTCAAAAATTCAGGGGTGTGTACAATCTTATTTCTTTCTTTAAACACACGGTTAAAAATTTAGTTATTTTGGCAAAATTTTTGATAAATGTTCTTTAATAGACTATTTGGTTAAAAATGATTTTATTTCGATTTTTAAGTGCTGGGAAATTTTGATTATTGAATTTTTAGATGAATCTGATTTTATTCTTCTAAAGTATTAATATAGTATTATATAGCTACTAATCTAAATATTTTACAAATTTATGTTTGAATTACTAAATCTTATGAGTTGACTTTTATTGTCAGTTTCGTAACGGATAAAGGTATTTCGGGAGAGTAAAATACATCTCTGTATTGAAAACATAAATTAGTCAAGAGTTTTTTTTGTCTTCGTTTAAATGGTCTAGTCTTAAATTGCTTTTTTAAATTGTTATTTAAATTAATTATCTAAAATACTTTTAATGTTTGAAGTTTTTATATTAAAGTTGTTAAATCTGATAGACTGATTTTTGTTGAGTTCATAATTTTTATTTTTATAAGATTAAGGATTATAAATATTAATTTCTTGTATTTCGTTTAAAGTATTAATTACGCTTGTTTTAAATTGATTATTGTATGGTTTCAATTGCTGAAGGCATGACTAATTTTTCATTAAATTTTAATTTTGGAGTTATTTTAGTTACATTTTTTTATGCTGATAAATTTTACGAAAAGTTCTGTAAACAGGGTTAACTGTAGGTTTTGTTGAGAAAAGGAAAAATCTTAATTTTTTGGGTTTGGAAAAATTACATTAGTTTCACTTTTTTTGTTTAGTTTTTACGGGTTGTAATAAAATGGTATCGTAGCTCTTTCTGTCTAAATATGCATCCATTTATAATCTATTCGTGCGGATAATTTTGAAAATAAATCGGATCCAATAAGTCCTATATAGTCTTGGTTAAAATTATATAAATAACATGTATGTGTTCCGTTTTCATAAAAAAGACTGGGGATTGGTAAATCTGCGATTAAGTTATGTTGAGAAATTCCATGAGATGTGATTATCTCGAATTCTGTTTCATAAATATAATTTGGAAAATGTTGTTATACAAATTCTGGAGAAATTATTGTTTGTGAGCTACCTGTATCAATTAATAATTTATCGCCGGTGGCAGGAACTATAATATACGGAAGATCTGATTTTGAATTTATATTAAAAGTTAAAATGTGCTTTTCCGAGGCTCTTAATGAAAATTTACGGTATCGCTTGGATCTGGAAATTCATAATAATCTGATGTAATGTCCAAGTCTTGGGGTTCATTTTGAAAATATAGGTTTGATTGGTTGTATTCTGGATTTTCTTGAGAATTTTCGAATAAATTTTCAGTGAAGTTTTTATTTTCTTCAGGGGAGTTTTCGAATAAATTTTCTGTTAGATTTTCATGATCAACAGGGGAATTTTCTTGTTGAACATTACTGTAATAAAATAGTTGATTAAAATTTCTATTAACGTTCTGAGAATTTGCTCGATATTTATTGGGGAAATTTGATTGTTGAGTAGCTGGTCTTTTTATAGTGCTAAAGTCCATAGGTTCTGGTTTATTTGTTGGTGAAAAATTTGGTTTTGGTGCAAATGCATTAAAGCTTGAATTTTGAGTTATTCTAGAATTATTAGGATTGTTAAAATTTGTTGGACTTTTAAAATAGTTGGGATTCTGATTAAAATTACTTTTAGGATTTTGGTTAAAATTACTTCGATTTTGTTGGAATGGTCTTTGCCTGAAATTTGGGTTATTAAATTTAGGTTGATACGAATTTCGTGTTTGAATATTGGAGGTTAAATATGGTTTATTTAATTTCTGACTTGTATTTGAAAATTGTTGATTATTCTGATTATGATTTTGATTTTGAGAAAATCTGATATCAATTTCTTCTTTTACTATGCTTAAGGCTTGTTCTAGTGAAGTTGGTAAAAGTGCGAAGTGCTAAGTCTTTGTTAGCCTTTAATTTATAAGTGATAATGTCTTTTGATTCTTGACTCAGAGAAACTTTTGAATTATAAATAGCCAAATGGGTTCTAACTTTATTGAAAAATTCTATGGGAGAGTCTTTATTCTGTTTTAATTTGGTTAAATCAATTAAAAGATTCAATTCTGACCTTTGGTCGCCAAAATTTTCAATTAAGACATTTTTTAAGTCTTTCCAAGTATCATACTCGTAACCTGTAATTACTTCTAACGCTTGACCTTTTAATTTATTCCTTATCGAATTTAAAATTATTTGGTTGATATAATCGTTTGAATTTTCTGTGCAAAATTTAGTTGCAATGATTTCTGCGGATCTGACAAATTCCGAAAGAGTGGCTTGATTACCATCATATGTGGGAATTTCATTTAGTAAAGCTACATTAAAATGTGGGGGAAACAATGATGCGTTTTGGTCAACCATATTTGGGTTGTTACAATTATTTAAAAATAAAATTCTAGGGATAGAATTCCTTGGTGAGCGTGATCGATCTCGTGACATAAAAATTTTACAATTGTTTCAAAATATAATTTTTTATCTAATACTTCAAGATAATGATGATCTAAACATAAAAATTTTGTAATTGTTAAAAAAATAAATTTCTAGGTGTTTTTACTTAAGATTCTCGCCTTAACATAAGAATTTTTGTAGACAAAAATTAATTTTACTTTATTTGTTTCACTTGATTTTTAATTTTGTTTTATGTTAGTAAACAATTTATATGACTAGGGGGTTGCTTCTAATGCCTTGTTAGGAACCCTACGCGCAAGAACGCAAGCACAAATGCAAATTAAGCACACCTAGTATGTGCAGCAATTGTCTGGCTTACTACGTTCTGCCTAATATTATAAATAAATATTAGAACTATGTTAGTATAAGTTAAAGTTTGTTTGAGATTAATTAGCTTTATAGATCAGGCGAACGCTTTAATAATTATTACTTTTGAAAATTATATTACGTTACTTTGTTGCCTTTGAAATTTTTACTTTGTTGTTTAGGCGAACGCTTTAATAGTTATTACTTTTGAAAATTATATTACGTTACTTTGTTGCCTTTAAAATTAATTATTTTGCTTTTTCTTTAAAACTTGTAAATTATTACTTAGGCGAACGCTTTAATAGTCGTTACTTTGTTGCCTTTAAAATATACCTTTGCTTTTTCTCTAAAGCTTGAAAATCATTATTTTTAAAATATACCTTTGCTTTTTCTCTAAAGCTTTGAATTATAAAAATATGCACTTACATTGTGCGTTACAATTGACGAACGGCGTGCGATCTGCTACGTCCTGTTGTCTTCAAAAAAAAAAGGATGCGTCGATCCTGTTGATGTCGGCTGGCCTGCAAACAGCTAGGTCCTGAAGTCCGACTTTGGATAGTCTGCTTTGCGCTAGAGCGTTATCCAAAAGTTGTCCTGGGGTCGTCGTTGTTGACGTTGCCAAACCAGAGACTGATCCCAATGATCAAGTGGTCCCAATGACCAGATGGTTCCAATAACCACGGAGGAGCAGGAGCTGGGTCGACGGGCGCTTCTCACGATCGGGCGATGTTTGTCCCTGTTGGAGATGTCCGAAGATCCGCTGGGTGGTAGGTGTCGATTTGCGGCAAAGAGCTGAACCTCAAGGAAAGTTGCTGGTCGACTCGATGTTTGTAGTTTTCCAGGTTTTCCTCCACAAATCCGAACGACTGCGCCAGTTTTATTAAAAGGCCGCCGAAACGACTTTTTAAAAAACGTTTATTTTTATTTTACAATGAAATATAACATTGGAAGCACACAGATTAGCTGCCAGACAATTTCTTACATCTAGCTACGAACTAACTGGAACTTATCTTAGAGGTGCAAGCTACTTGTATATATACTATGTCTAATCAACTAAGATAAGCGTTATCTCTAAAAGGGAGCGCGAGACAGAAAGCCACGTGCGTTCAAGGTTGCAGACTTGCAATTCATACAAAGAAGCTATTTATCGTTCAAGGTTGCAAGCTTGCAGTTTTACACAGGGGGCCATTGTCTAGTCATAACATAACAGGCTTTCATTATTACAGGTAAAGCTTTAGTTTTTGTTCCGTCTACTCTAAAATAATATTTCTAATTGTGGAAGGTAATGCGATTCACTTTTCAAATTCAAAACTTTCCATTTTTTTGCAAAACTTCTAGTCTCTATCTCGGTAACCGTGGCGTAACTTTTAGATATTGGAGGAAAAATGACAGCATTGCATTTTTTTAAATTAAAAAATGATTGTGCAATATAGAGGGTGAAGTAACTAACTAGTTACCGACTTCTAGGCATAATAGTACACACAAATTTAAATAAAGAACTGCAAATAATAGAATATTAGGATACCATTATTTATATTTAATCCAAATGATCGAACACATCAAATTTGGTGAAATTTTTGTTTCGCCCCTGAAACATAAAATAAATTGAAAGAATTGACCAACTTTCAAGGATCAATTTGTTGAAATCCGAGTTTCTTATCGCAAGGAAAGAAATACGGCAGATATTGTGTAATTATGATTAAGTGCACTATTTTAAAAATGGGTTACCAATCAGTCTCATGTTGTCTTTGGCCTGTACATGTTTAACAAAATTCAAAATCAATTCTTTTATGAACATTCCTCTCGGGAATCATATGATTTTAGTTTATGATGAAATTGGGCTTGTGTTGCAAATCAAGAGGAACGTTTAGAATATTTTTTTAACTGAATATTAATGTGTGTAAATAAGTAATTTAATAAGCATAATAATTTTATCAGTAATTTAATGAAGAAGAGAAGGGCAGTTATAGGCATTTTTATAAGACTGGTTTTTCGGATTTCAAAATAAATATTATTCATGCATTAGAAAAATAAAAACACAAATGTAGGTGACCTTATACCATGCTAGATATTTCTTTTGACCAGAAATTGTGGAACACCCTGTATCTCAACCAACTGTGTTTCGCATTTTCAAAAGGTTTTCAGAAATTATTGTCATCAAACTTTCTGGATAATTGCAGTAACCTTTCAAATATTGTATTTTTCAGTAGCCAAAACATACTAGTTGTTTGATTCACACAGATGCGTGCATCAAAACCTTTTTGCTTATAATTATTCATGTAATTCAAGTCATAACTGTTCTATCTCATTCAAAGGTCGTGGTAAAGTCAAATTTGCATCTTGCCGTATTTGTTTGCCTATGTTAATATTGGAAAGGAATTTGTAAGTTTCCCTTAATGGCTTTAAGCGGATGGATACACTTTCTATTAGGACTTAAGCCGACTTACCGTATTTGGGACTCATGTGTTTATGGATTTCGTTCAATACAATGCATCATTGAGAGAGCTTAGCATTAAGATTTTTTAAAATAAGCATTTATTCCTAAACAACGTGCGACGCTCCGATTGGCTACGCAGGATCGCCTCAGCCAATAGTGTTTGAGCCTTCCCCTCCTTGTTGAATTTGCGAGTTCAGCTCATTGTCAATTCAGCTTCAGTTAGATTCAGAATTTCGAGTAAGCAAGTTCAGCTATGCTTTGTGCTGGTTTGCGGTCAGTCTAGCTCCCTGGTAAAGACGTTTCCAAGTTGTTTTGTGTGACGGTTACGCACGATTCGCTATTTTCGCGTGGCCAATCCAAGCGTGTCACAACAGTTGAAGCTATTGTAAAAAACCATCGGTCCATCAGTGACGTTTGTAATCGTTGTTACTCAATATACTCGTGTTTGTTAAGTCTTGTTTCACTCCAACAAATAACTGAACCCAAGTCAATGGTTATTAAGTGGCAGTTCCCGGCAATCCCATTGAACCGGAATTCGCAGCGGATTAACTGGGGGCCCCATTCGTGGAAGCCTCTTTTCAAGTGAATCATACAAAAAACACTAGTAATTTATTAGCCCTGGCATATAAGCAAATTTTAAGGCACACCTAAAAAATGTAGTCCTAATTTTTGGCCCAAATCTTGTTTAGAGGCAACCCTTTGCGTTTGACGCGCTGGCGCCGTAGTTTTTTGGAGCAAGAAAGGGTCGAGGGCCGAGTAATATTAAAAACATTTTAAAAGAAACTTGAAACAAAGAATGCAGTTTGATTTTTTTGCTAAAATGTTCGCAAGTACCCTAAGAGCAGCTCCTTAAAAGCCCTACCTCTGGGGTACTGACTTCGTAGCTATTTGAAACAAGAAAGAGCTAGTAGCTCAGTAATATTACGGAATGATGACTGGGTTATCAACCCTTTTTCTTGTTCTAAAAAATTATGGCGCCAGCACCGTAGATGCGGTTACTTTGGAAGGGTTGCCCCTAAGGTACTAAAAAACATTTTTGCGCCAAAAATCAGCTATAGTACGTCTAGAAAGTATCCGGAAAAAGTAATTCTTGTTTGGAGTTAACAAAATAACATACGTTTATTAAAGTACCTCTCTTTTATTTTATCCATGATCTACTATCCTGACAATACGCACACAACATTTTAGAGGTCCAGGACTTTCTAAAAGAAAGTTTCATGACATTTCTTAAAACTATAAAATTTCGGATACTTTCTAGACGTACTATATATTATTTGTTTTAGATTTATTTTATAATCTGTTTAATATTATTGGGATTATTTCCCTTTATTGCTTCAAGAAACGACGACGCGACGTCGGTACTACAGAGACTTGAACTTTTATGCGGTTGCTCCTATGGTACTTAAAAAACATTTGTGCCAAAAATTAGAACTACATTTTTAGGTAGATACTTTTTATGCCTGTGTTGTATTAAAAAGCAACGTCGATAATTTTCTTATTTAAAAAAATAAGACAAAAACAGATTCTTTTTGCAAAATCTCTCATGAAAAATCTGGTGAGAAGTGGGCCTTTCTTTTGTTTAAATATTTTGTTTTTTGACAATTTGAAGAAACACAGCAAAAGATTTTTCCTTAAATAGCCTCTATATGGATGAGGTAAGCCAAGAAAGAAAAACTAAGTTATCTCTCGCGAGTAGATTGATACTTGGCAGTGGTTATAAACTTCGCCGTTTCTCTCTGCTTTAAATTATAATTGGAACGTAATTTTTTAAACCTGATTTTATACGCTACGTGTGAGTTACAACCGGGTGTTAAATCAAAGTAAATGTAGCTCTTCAGCAAATTATCAATGTGAGGAAGCATTGTTGAGAATTAAACTCGTGCCGTAAGTGCCAATTTTTTGTTAGCTTTAATTTCGCGGACACAAAAATTTCGTCTTATCTCAGTGACGATGATATTCTTTCCATTTCCTCTCTTGTTAAAAACATTCAAACAAACTTCTTTCGATGTTTTTAACATGGTGGGATTTTAGCCATTATATTGACAAGTTTCGCATACATTGAGCACTGATAACCAAACCACAACCATCTTGGCATTCTGGATTGAATTTTTCTCCAAAGAGGCGCAATCTAACAAAAATTGATCGGTTGATAAAACCTAAAATGAAGACGCGTTTGAGAAACCGATCAAAGGAAGGATCTCATAGAGTAAATTTTAACTTGGTCTAATAGTTAGTAAACCAATTTCAATATTCTTTTACCCACTGCAACCACTTTTTCTTCATTTATTATCTCCAAGCCTTCTTCTTTTGATCGTTCCTTCTCAATGTTTGCTCGGAAATCTTTATCTTACTGCTTTACATTTCATCATTACCCATTTTCTGATCATACCTGTCAGTGTTAAAGCATGGGTGGGCGCATCCTGCCTGTTTTATTGACGAACATGATTTACCAACATCGGACTTTTGCTTGACTTTTCTTGCACTTGATTAATCTTTTAGATACCAACTCTTTTACCTATTTTCCTAATTCATAAGCCAAAAAGAGAGAAGTTTACTTATGCTATTTCACTTGGTTGTACTTTTCTGCATGTGCTAATATTTTTTTTTAATAAAAACTAAGGCAGACCTTCAGCATCTCTTTGTTTCTAACACTTTATGCCTTTCCTCTAAACTGGGCGGTGCATTTGCTTTTCGGGTCCAACTTCTCCTCGAGACTACTCCTCCTAGACAAATTATTGTTCAATGTTTAGTTTGTCTTTATTAGTTATTTGGATCAGTTCCTATATTAAAATGCTCTAGCAATAAAGTTTGTGTCATTGGCGTTAGATTGCGCTGGAGAATATTATGTACAAAATCGCTAAAAATATCTGAATGTTTCTAGTAAGACTTGAAGAGTCAAATCAACCTCTTAGTAAGGTGTATTATGTTAATTTGTCATATAAAAAATGCAGTCGGTAAGGTTCGAGCCTACGCTTCCAGAGGAAGCCAGATGCTTTAACCGTTCTGCCAGTTATCATCGTATTATAAAAGGGAGGGTGACGTGAGGAAATAATCCCGATTGCGGAAGAAGGAAGTCCCTATCGGTGACGATTCAGCTTGACGGGCGGACCGATGGGCAAACGCAGCTTCACTCACTGTTATATAGGGTGATTCAAATTAAGTGCGCACTATTGCTATCTTTGTTATTATTAATTTTACATAGTAGGTTAAATTAGCAAACACTACTAGGTTTTTGGCGCTGATTAATATGTAATTAATAAGAAAAAACAATAGAATAATGAGTTTGCGACAAAATTAAAAACTTTTAGTTTTTTTAATGGAACGTCCTGTATATATTTCAAAAACTTGAAATAAAAATTTATTTGTGATATAAAGGTCTTAATACACTAGTGTCTTAATAGTATATTACACTATTAGGTTGGTAAGTGCATTATAACAGAATCGAGAAAAGTTTGAAAAATCGAGACGAAGTCGAGATTTTTCAATTTTCGAGATTCCGTTAGGCACTTAACAACCGTGTAGGGTATAACGTTTTTCGCACAATCGCATATAACACCAAATAAAATAACAAAAATTTGAGTTGTTTCCGATTTAATTATCTTGATTTTTATGACATGTACATAAGTATATTATCCAGAGTGTTTTGAATGTATTTCGTTAGAAACGTTTTGTTGTTAGAAACCGAATAAACAATTTGAAGTTTCAATATTAATTTTTCACAATGGCTAATGAAGAAGATTTTCAAATAAATACAGACATTGAGGAAGCTTATCAAAGGGGTTGCGAATCTTTGGTTCCTAAAGTATCAAAAAAAAGGTATGAAAACGTTTATGATATGTTCAAGAAATGGTTGGGCGAGAAGAAAGTGGAGATATCTGAAAAGACTTTGCTAGCTTATTTTGTTGAAAGAAGCTCAAGATTGAAGTTTCCAGGAAGTTTATGGGCAGAATACTCAATGCTTAAAACTACCATTAACTTAAATAACGGTATTGATATATCACAATTTAAGAAGCTGTTGGCATTTTTAAAAAAGAAAAATATTGGTCATCATCCTAAAAAATCCAAGGTATTTACTAGAGAGGAGATGAACAAATTTCTGATGGAAGCCCCCAATGAAACTTACATTATGATTAAAGCAGTAATGATAATGGGAATCGCAGGAGCCCTTAGACGTGACGAACTTGTGAAGATGACAGTTGATGACATTTCGGATCAAGGTTCAGTTATTATTGTTAATGTACCTGATACCAAAACACATATTAGTCGAACTTTCACGATTATTGATAAACTTAATGAAAAAGTTCCTTTTTGACGATTGTACGAAAATATATACAGTTAAGGCCTAAGGAAGCAAACTCTCGTCGATTTTTCTACTCAGTTCGTCAAGGAAAATGTGTAAATCAACTCGTGGGTATAAATACAATGGGGCAAATCCCTCAAAAAATCGCAGCATATTTAAAACTACAAGATCCGCAATACTATACTGGACACGCTTTCAGAAGGACGTCGGCAACTTTGTTAGCAAATACTGGGGTTGACGTTATGGCACTTAAACGTCATGCCGGTTGGAGGTTTTATTGATAATCTTAATATATTTTTTTAATACCTAACAGAAGATCCATTTATAGGTCGTCTAATGTCGCTGAGAGCTACGTAGCCGATTCTCTAACAACTAAAATGGACTTTGCTGACAAGATTTTACATACCAAAAGCGGCGATACCAGTAACGTTCAGTCGATTCCAGTGTTCGAAGACAAGACTACTGCAATTTATTCGAATAGTAACATATCTAACTCAATAAGTAATACAGAAACTTCTATTACTTTAAAAACATTAGATGACGGCGCGGGAAGAAATATTACTTTTAATAATTGTACAAATTGTAATTTTCATTTTTATACTAGGTTTTTGGCGCTGATTAATATGTAATTAATAAGAAAAAACAATAGAATAATGAGTTTGCGACAAAATTAAAAACTTTTAGTTTTTTTAATGGAACGCCCTGTATATATTTCAAAAACTTGAAATAAAAATTTATTTGTGATATAAAGGTCTTAATACACTAGTGTCTTAAAATGAATATTAAAGAAGTTAGGGGAGATTTTAGTTTACCTATATCAACAATACACTGTATTTACGAAAAATTCATAGTAGGCTGCTACTAAAAACAAAAACAATAACGTAAACATCAGAACTGTCAAAATCAATTTGCCGTACGTTTGGTTGTCGAAAGTAATTAGTGTTGTTTATTTATTTCTTATTGTTTTGTTACTGTGTCTGGTTATCAGGCTGCTCTAACAGGGTGCTATGGTGTTGACTCATATAGAAAAATGTGACGCGTTAGAAGAGTAGGTACATTGTTTGTCGCAAAAATTCGACAAGGTCTAGTGAATATTATGCTGTACATTTTCCTTTACGGCAACAGCCAGATCGAAGATGTTATTGTAAACTTTACAACCGTTTTAGACGGCAGAAATTACAGTGTTGGCTTATTTTGAAGCATATCGCAAACGCTCCATTAGAGATGCTGTCACAGATTTAAATTTTAGTTACAGCACAGTTCAGAGAATTTTGAACAAACATAAGTGTCGTCCTTTTAAATTCCGAACTTACCAAACATTACTGCCAGGAGACGCAGCTAGGAGATTAGTTTTTTGCCAATGGCTGATTAATTTTTGCAAGAAACATTTGAATGGGTTACGATGTATTTTGTGGAGTGATGAAGCAAGCTTTTCAAACAAATGGATGTTCAATAAGACCAATATTCTTGGTCGCAAGAAAACCTATTTATAGTTCGCCCACATGCTCCACAAATACGTTTTAGTGTTAATGTATGGTGTGGGTTAATCGGTTCGACAGTCGTCCTTCCTGTTTTCTATAACGAGTCTTTAACAGGAGACAGATATTTGCAGCTAATGCTTGATGTATTGGAAGATTTCCTCGATAACATCGATTATCTCACTCGCCAAAATTGACACTTCCAACAGGATGGCGCCCCTGCTCACAATTGTCGTCAGGTACGGAATTATTATCAAGCCACATTTGCTGACAAATAGATTGGCACAAATGGTCCAGTCTAATGGCCAGCACGTTCCCCTGACCTCACGCCATTAGATTTCTTTTTTTGGGGATATTTAAAGGATGGAGTCTATAAAATACGATACAATACCCTGGAGGAATTACAAAACAAAATCGCGGGCGTTATCCACGGATTGTATGGAGGAACAATTTTGAAAGCCACCCGGAGTGTACTTAAACGAGCAATAAAATGCATTGAGCACGAGGGTGATATTTTTGAGCCTTATCCACGTTAATGGTTTCCTTTTGGAAATAATGTTATAATAAAAGCTTAAAGCAAGCCTGCAATGAATTTTTACAGTAGAATAATGTATGTATTTATCTATAAACTGAAACTTGCCATAACTTCTTTAGTATTCATTTTAAGACAATAGTGTATTAAGACTTTTATATCACAAATTCATTTTTATTTCAAGTTTTTGAAAAATATACAGGAAGTTTTATTAAAAAAAATCTTTTTGTTAAATTTTGTCGCCAACGAGTTATTCGATTGTTTTTTTATTAATTGCATATTAATCAGCACCGAAAACACTACAAGTTTGCTAATTTAACCTACTTTGTAAAATCAATAATAACAAAGATAGCCATGGTGCGCACTTAATTTGAATCACCCTGTATACAATGTGTCCAAGATAAGGAGGGTCAGGATGTAGATCTCGGTAATTGTAAGAAATACAAATTTGGTTACATGGGAAGAAAGTAGCGCAATTAAAGGACTAACAAAATGACTCCTAGAAATCCTTTATTATATGTAATTTTTCGTTTTTGAATTATCTCAGTAAATCCAAATTTTTGGATTTTCTATTTAATTTTTTCTGGGGTTAATATTATGGTTAGAGCGAAACTGACAAAACTTCTTTATAGCAACTTTTTATGGACGTAAAGATTACGTTATCTATTTTTCTATCCGAGGTTTCGTCTTTGACTAACCATCGCCAACTTCATTTTTTAAAATACGATCCTGATTTTCTGATGTCAAATTTGTGAAGCCATTTTTATTCTCGATTCAATAATCTACCACACATTATGGTTTAATTACGTTTCGAGTCTAAGGGAAACCACCATCAAGAAATTTTTGGAAACGGATGTGTCCTAGATCATTTCATGTGTTTCAGCTTTTGCAATTTAAAAGAAAAGTAGTGAGCCACATTCAATATATTTTGTTTCTAATTTTAATTATTTTATACAGGGTGTTTCAAAACAAATGCGAAAAACTTAAGGGGCTGATTCCTTGTTCAAAATAAAGGATAGTTTATTATATAAACATTGGGTCAAAAGTCAACCATTAGGGAGATATCGCACTGCAAATATGGCGGAAAAATAATGTTTTTATTTGTTATCTTAAAAACGAAAAGAGGTAGAACAATAAAATTTTATGGAATTATTACTATTATAAAAACACACTTTTTGCATATTTCTCAACTTTTTTAAAAAGAGTAGAGGGGATTGAATTAGACTACCGCTATCATTCTTCTTAACTAAATTTAAGAAAAACTTACGCAATGACATGGAAAAATATCAATTGATAGCCTGGTTTATTTAGAAACTTTTTTGTCTCTTGCAATTTTTTCATAAAACTTACCGTTTCCAAAAATAAAACGTAAAGCATTGCATGTCGAGAAAAAGAAATTTATTTTAGAAAAATAATCTAGTTGGCTGTTATCACCTTTTAAGACGTTTCTTATTGTTGTTTTATTTGACATTGCTCACTTAGTTTGAATACAAAATACGACTAATTTAATCAAAAATGTATTATCCGATCATTTAATTATTCAGCCATATTTGCAGTGCGATATCTCCCTAATGGTTGACTTTTGACCCAATGTTTATATAATAAACTATCCTTTATTTTGAACAAGGAATCAGCCTCTTAAGTTTTTCGCATTTTTTTTAAACACCCTGTATAAGTAAGAAAAATAATCAATGCATTAATTACTACTGAAAAGTATTTGTATTCCAAGACCAAGCGTGATTATTAACGATTAAAAACATCCAGAGTTACTTTAACTCACAAAAACGTTTCTTAAATAGCACCACAACAATTTTACGAATCTGTCAGCTGATACTAGTGTTAAATATCCATAAACATAGCACATCTTGCAGTGTTGGAAAATATGATTTGTTTCTGATATCAGAAGCATTCTATATTTTTCTTTAGAATTAGATGTAATTCGCATTAGTAAGTGCTGTCTTTTACTGTTATTCGATTTAGCAAAAGTTGTTAGTTTTTGCGCATCGCTTTCTCTATTACTTTAAAACATTTTCTTCTGTAACTCTTTATTTATAAGTCAGTTTAGAAAATTCAAAACTACTTTAAACTAAATAAGCTTATAACTTCTGAAATTTCAGAAATTATTCCAGTAAACGTGAAGCTTTTTGTTAAATTAATAAATAAGCAAAATAAGTGACAGCTTGAAAACAAATGCCAGAATTTCTTTCTCCAATTTTAATTATTTTTAAAGTTTACTTAACGTTTAAAATTCAAAAGTAAGAAATCCTGGAACATCTACATTTATAGAAATTATCTCACTCTTGCTAGGACACTAGTTCGAACGACAGTTCCAATATATAAGCATTTTTAAGGTGGCAACGCTATTTTCCGCTGTAATTTAGTGCCGACTTCATTTAAAATTAATAACACAAAAGCTGGCCCAGATGGTCGATAGACCAAAATTCTCCCACACATTCTGGCGATTTGTGGCCCATTGTGGATGGCTTTTTGTGCGGGGCTGCTGACTTATGTTCTGGTTCGTAAACTAAGATGTTAAAAAAATAATGGAGTGCCTTCTACAGCTATGATAAAAAATATGTTGGTATAAAAAAATCCAAAAATATTCAAAAAATCAGAGTAGGTGAGTCTACCATCGCCCTTAATTCTAAACAACTTTTCTTAATACTTTTTTTTGTTGTCTCTTCCAATAAAGGTAGTATACTCTTGGCCATTTTTTAAAACTTGATTCGGAAAACACCCTGTATATTAATTAATTTGATTGATTTTCTCAAAATCTTGGTTTGAGAACAAGCAGGAAAGATTCCTAAAATATCAGCTTCTAAGTCGAATATTTTTTATTATTTACACCTTATCTGAACTCAATCCGCGGACACTCAGTATAAGAAGGAGTAGAAGATAGTATAACGGTAATTTCGACGTTAGTCTCTATTTTGGCTTTATTTACTAACATTAGTCCTAGCAATCTAACTCAGCTTGATTTTCCCTAAAAGCTACTTATTGGCTATGCATAATTAAAGAACAACTATGATTCCAACTGCCACAGGTTAACGTTGAGGTTCGTTGCAGGTCATGCGATTGCCCTGAATTCTAGTATTATGTCTCTTCATGTCAGGTGATAGTTCCTAGTCTGACAGAGTCATCCGAAAGACTTACGAGTTACGTGAGAACTCGATATTTACCTGATAAATTGGTTGTTTAATTTCATATGTTGAAGATTGATGGCTGCCATTCGAGTGTACTAAGTGGTGGCTATTTATTTTAATTAACGATTTGGCACTTGATTTCACTTCTAGTCAATATTTTATTCGACCCATCCATACCTTCTGGTTTCTTTAAGATCATGATTGCCTGAGAGAAACCCTTTTTGATAATAGTGGAAGAAAAATAGGTTTTGACTTTGAAAAATTAGTACAAGCAAGGAATTTGGTAGATATGTTGCATCCAATATACTAAAAGTCCCCTAAAATCGAAACTGTGTTACGACCGCCATACTGCAAAATGGCGGCTCATTTTTGGTTTTTTACACATAAATTTGTAACCGATGCAGATATAAAAAACGTTTAAAATAAATGTAGACTATAATAAAACAATTTCTTTCATAATCACTTTTTCTCTAAACCTAGTGGTTTTTGAAGCGTGAGTTGTAGATTCTATATATTTTTTAAATTCCACTGTAAAATACCGCTTACTATACCTTTGTTAAAGTTGGTCATAATTAAATAAAATTCAACTAAAGAGCATGGTAGATAGAAGGCTTAACTGCCAATCGCATTTAAGACGGTTGCAGCTGTATTGTGATCCACCCCACTCTGAGCTAGTGTACCGGTATAATACTAAAGTATTATACAGGTACACTACTCTGAGCTAGCCGAAGCACTATTTATTTACGTTATATTAATTAAACCAGCATTATATCAACAATGTAAGGCTTATCTGATTAGAACGTTCCACACATTTCATGTAGAACTTACGATAGGTATGATATGTTTTTCGGACTTTTTCCACTGTCTAGGGTGTAAATCACACAACGTTTCGGGAGTTTTGATCTACTCCCGTCTTCAGGTGTTCCTGGTTAGTCCTGAGAAGGACTGATATTATACGGTTTTCTACGTAAATTTGTGCCTCCCCCGGGGTTTGCACCCGGGACCGCTGATCGCTAGTGTGCCACTCTAACCACTAGACCACCAGGGCGGTTATATATTTTAGTTGTAAACTTATATATACAGTGTGGTCCATTAAGTGTGCAACAAATGGGAATTTTTTTTATTAGTTGTACAATCGAAATTTAAATATTGCCAAAAGTTAGTGCATGTTCGATAACCATATCAGATGCCCTTAGAATGGCTTCAAGTCAAACAATATACAGGGCAGGACAAAAAATATGAAATTCGTTCAAGAACAAAGTCACCTTATTTCAAAAAATATAGCAAAATTTTATTGAGAAAAGTTGTTTAGAATTAAAAGTTATGTTCAAATACAAAGTCACGGCCTCCTACTCGAATTTTGATTCTTTTTTGGAAAATTTTTTATTACCCCCGTATGATACATATTTTTATTATTTTGATTTTATATGTATTTAAAGTAGCCACAACCACATCCCTTTTAAATAACTTTTAGCAACTTGAAGCGTATTTGTAAAATTTACTTGGATTTATATTTTTTTAGGTAAGCGTCCACTTCATGTTTGTTGCAACGATATTAAACAGAACTTTAGAATTTCGCAAATATTCTTTTTAATAAGGCAAATGCTTTACTAATAATAATTTACATATGAAAAACTCTTAATAAAATCAGAATAATAAAAATATGTATCATACGGGGATAATACAAAAATTTACAAAAAAAGAATCACAATTTGAATAGGAGGCCGTGACTTTGTATTTGAGCATAACTTTTGATTCTAAACAACTTTTCTCAATAAAATTTTGCTATATTTTTTGAAATAAGGTAACTTTATTCTTGATCGAATTTCATATTTTTTGTCCTGCCCTGTATATTGTTCGACTTGAAGCCATTCTAAGGGCATCTGATATGGTTATCGAACATGCACTAACTTTTGGCCGTATTTAAATTTCGGTTTTACAACTAATAAAAAACTGTCCCATTTGTTGCACACTTAATGGACCACACTGTATATATTACCGCAGTAGACTATTTTTGTAATTCTCTGCGCAGTAGTGGCATTCAAATGGGCTTTAGTTCTGCGCTAGCCTGGCTAATTGGTTTTACTGCCAGCGCTATGTATGTAGCCTCCTTCAGCTTCCTACGGAACCTGTTTTTCTCTTTAGCTACAATTGATGCGTTATCCCATTGTATGTGGTGGTCTTCGTTCCAGACGTGTTCTGCGATCTTGGATTTGGTGGTTTCGCCCTTTCTAATATTTTTGCGGTGTTCCGATAATCTCACTCGTAGGGGTCGTTGTGTTTTCCCTATGTATTGTCTTCCACATTCGCATGGTCTCTGATCTTCGTTCTGAGGCTTGGTATGCGTCATCATGCCTCTTAGAATAGTTGTGGACTTGAAGGCAGTTCTTATATTGAATCTGTTTCCTATTCTTCCCAGTTTGTCGGAAACTCCTCGGATGTATGGTATTACGGCCGTGGTTGTTGGCTCCGTTTTCTCATCCCCTGCCGGTGTTGTATTTTTGCCCATCTCTTTTAGCGTTTGGTTTAGAGTTCTTTTTTACGATAGGTAATTTCTCACACAATTTTCCAGGGAATAAAACATAATTTTTAAAAGTGCATTTGATTTACGCTCCTAGTGTTTACCCCATATTAACCCTATCCCTAGAGTGAATATGAACACATTTTAAAATTCTTGTAACACCATGATTATGTTATACGTACGTATGGAAGTGCCTATGCTGTATGTTACTGAACCAAGCAGAAAGTAAGTGTTGCTTTGAAATGTTCCCAAATTTATTATTGAAAATAGGCAAAAAATGCCTTTATTCGAATCTGTAGTTAATTAGCTCTGATGAACTACAGTTTGAAATTTGTTGTCGGGCACGCGACGAGCCCCAGCTCCGAGTGGCCCATAAACCTGGGCTGATTTATATTCAGAAAAATCCCGCTTGTATAATTAGCCCATCAAAAAAAGTACGTACCTTCATAAACCGAGCGAAAAGCTGTTGAGATATGGATGTACGCTGATGTATAAATATCAAAATCAACCCGCAGATATGTCGCTGTAAGCCACTTAAAGCGAGAAATGAAAAACTTCAGGGGCCCCCGAATTGACCTTGCAGGCCTTCGCCTGCGCTTAGTTTTAATCATATATCTAATACTTACTATATTGCTAGCGGCTATGAGTGGGAAACTGGCCGATGAAGTGAGACACACAACCAACTCCTTCATGTATACGGTGAGCTGTGCGCAAGCGCGGCGGCGTCGTCCGCCCAATGGGGAAGTGGTCCCGCCCAATGGGGAAGTGGTCAAGTTTAAAATTCGCTTCTAAAGGCGGAGTTCGAATTCTCACGCATGCGCACGAGACGCGTTATACTATAAGTGAGACTATGTCGGCGCCGTAATGTTTTCTGAAGTTTCCAGGCCCTACCAGCAATATATGTGTATTATATATATGGTTTTAATAGAAAACGGCGAATTTGAGCGATGGAATTGTCATAAAGCTCGACCCCTCATTGCAAATACCAGTGCTCTCTGGAAAAAGCTCATACATGTGCGCTGATAAGCGCTCTGAATGAATAGCATTTGTTTAGCGGTTTGTGATAAGGGAGAATGACTGTGGTGTCATGCGAACAGCTCACTCATCATTTCATAATTGATTTATTCAGCGGCCGTAGAAAGAAAAACCTCGTAATGGCTGTATTTCAAGCGCAGCTCTTTCCGAGGGATTACCGCCGAACAAAGGATTAAAATTACTACCTGCAGGATGACTCGCGATCATTTAGTTGGAATGAAGTGGAGCGATCGTTATGCACTGCTGGAATTTTTTTTGTGTAGATATTTATTTGCAATCTGCTACATTAGCAATAAGCAAATCAGATAACTTAATTGGAAATACATAGCAGTGGATATTACAGGGGAGATAACGCCCTTTGACGTTCCTCAAGATGAGCTTACTTATACAACTAAACTGTCTAAAAGCGATTTGGAAGATCTGACGGCTTGAAACGCTTAAGTCTGCGCACTTGTTCACTTTCATCAATTAGTTCTGACACTAGTGGGTTAGGATGAGATTCTAATCGCAGGAGGTATTTTTCACTAAACTTAGTAATTTCTTCTTTCACTGTCTTCATTTTCAGAAGCCTTCCAGAATTTCAATATTGGAGTGTGAGGCAGTACCCCACAACTGAATGCCGTAGCTCCAGATTGGTTTCAGTACACTTTTTTAGACTAATAGTTTATTGATCAGAGAGAGTTTTCAGTTGCGGCCTAAATAGCCAGTAGTAGCTCTTGAGTTTAAGATTCAGGTGTTTTCTCTTGGTCCAAATGTGCGTTCTCCAAGTCAGGCCCTTGTCAAGATGCATACCAAGATATTTCACACAGTCTGTGCGGGGTAAAACTCGGCCATCCATGATCACATCAGGGACGATGCCTCTACGTTTGGTGAACGTGATTTGTAATGACTTTTGACTATTGATTTTGAATCGCCATTTTTGGAAGCAGTCGGTTACTGCGTCTAGATTTTGCTGTAGATTATTTGCGGCTGTGAGAGGGTCGGAATGAGTGGAGAGAAGTACTGTGTCATCAGCGATCAAAGTATTTGCATTCGTAGGAACATCAGCTGTGTATAAAACATACAGGACTGGGCCCAGGACACTTCCTTGTGGAACACCTGATGTGATGGGGTAGAAAGTTGATACAGCTTCTCCGAATTTCACTTGAAAGTGTCTTTCTTCGAGGTATGATTTTATGATTAGGTAGTAAGTGTATGGTAAAATCATCTTAAGCTTAAAGAGGAGACCTTCATGCCAGAACTTATCGAAGGCCTGGCTGATGTCTAGAAAGACGGCCGCACAGTAGTTTTTGTTTTCGAATGCATAGGTAATATGTTCTAATACCCTATGTACCTGTTGTATGGTGACTCCTGAAGCCAAACTGGTGATCAGGTATTAGGTTTTCATTTTCAAGAATAGGGATAATCTTAGTCAGAAGTAATCTTTCAAATTATTTGGAAAACAGTGGTAGCAGGCTAAGAGGTCTGTATGATGTGGACTCGTTAATAGGCTTTCCGGGCTTGGGAATAAGTATAATTTGAGCAATTTTCCATTGTATCGGGAAATATCCTGTACGTAAAATGCTGTTGAAAATAAGCGTGAGTATACAGATAGCTTTAAGAGGCAGTTCCTTCAATATACGTCCAGTGATTAAGTCGTACCAAGGGGATTTTTTGCAGTTGATATTTCTATCAATCATTGTTTGAACTTCAGCCCTAGTGAAAGGTTTGATGGGAAACGTAAGTTGATATGGGGCCTGAAGGAAGTTGCACTGCCGGAATAAATTAAAGGTTTTTATTACAGCAGGTATACAGTTTACTATGCTTGTGATAAGAGCCATTTGAATGGGAATGTTGTAACCGGTATGAAATAAAGGCTCGGTTAAACTGGACAAATGAGCAGCATCGCAAGTGATACTATAATTTATAGTTGCATCCTAGAATTGCTCTTCAGCATTTGTCCTAAATCGACGAATGCATGCAGTTACGTTTCTTGAAGTTTGAACTGGCGGTACATCTTGTTCTAATCACAGCTTAATGTTACCAGAAAGATTAAATTGTATGCGCATAAGTGCATCTGTACTGCCTTTGTTCCAAAAAGCCTTGCAATTTGGTCTATGGTTAAAGCCGCCAAATTTAAAATGTAGAGATATTTGTACATTTTAATTGTTCTGTAATTAAAGTGTGTCTAAAGCTCAAAACAGACAGCGATCTTTTCAAACAAAGCATGACTCAGTTTGAGAAATTGAAGGCAGTTCTCACCCAGTCAAGCTAGTTTTCCCGAAGCCAGGAAAAACGTTCAACATATTAAAAAGCTTTCTACTATTCATCTTTGCTTTATACCAACACTTGGTTCTCAATAATTTTCTGGATTATTTTCTGTCCTTTTGATGCTACCTTACATTGACATTCGGCGAGCAAACGATAATATAGAATGTTCCCCTCTCCTGAGTTGTCGGGCACCCTTTTGGTTCATTTCTGTGTCTTAATCAGTGTTATTGCGTACTCTAACAAGCACTATAATAATGAACACTCATTTCTATACATGACTCAATAACGATACACAATAAAACAATCGAAATAGACTTTTGGTTACTAAAATTCATTTAAAAATGCCTACCCTAATAGACTTTGGTGATACATTGCTAGTCTACAAGAGACTGCTGATTATTTATAAAATTTAGAATTAAATATTAGAACTGAAGGTTCTTGAGGTTGTCAATGACGAAAGTATTTAAGCAAAAATCTTTTGAAGAAATTTTTCTTTTAAAACCATTAAATTCTTCTGTTGTCTTTCTGTCTTGACTTTGGAGAAATATATTTTATCTTTTGTTCCACAATCTTGATATCGACAACCTAGAATTGCTCCGATGAGCATTTCCTTCTGTCTCTTGATATTCAAGAAAAGTTTCTATTTGTGCAATGGCAGCACATTTACGATTTTATAAATAAACTGATTTTGGGCAAATCTATTCTATCTTTTGTTACAGAGGTGTTGACATTGATGGGAAAGTGTAAGATGTCTAGAAAGTATTTCATTTACGAAGTATTGCAATAATGAGTAATGTACCTGTCGAACTAAAAAGAAGTAACATTTGAGAAAGTTACTTTGAATTAACTAACATTTACGGCCTGATGTAGATTTTTATTTTAGACATATGGTATAGAGGAGAAGCGGAGGATAAAGAAAAATGAAAGAACTTGGGAGAGACCTTTATCCAACAGTGGATGGATTAATAGCTTTAGAAAGAAGAAGAAGAAGTATAAAATATCACAGCAGTTTGTAATTTTCCATTAACATATTCTAATCTACAAGCCTTCAGACCTCAAAGATCTTATCTTTTTGATATGTGCGTCACCACTATACTATTCTATTCTAAAGTAAAATATGGCAGTGGAAGTTGATATCAAATTTCAATTAAGTTGAAGCTTAAAATATTAAAACCTTAAACTTAGAGTAATTGTCTGTAGGTAAGAATATGATGGTTGAAAAGCGCTGAAATAGTTATTTGACATAATTGACATATGACATAATTCCCATTCCAAGTCTTTATTATATTAGTATTATTAAGAACGTTAAGCTATTTTTACTCCTAGTTTCCTTTGATTTTTAAAAATATTTAGTGTCGCAAGCTCCACCGGCATGGGAAGTTGAGAGTAAACACCTTCAAGTTTGTTAAAATTAGCGTACAGTTTAGATTCAGGTATTTTTGAATATGTTTTCTTGTAACAATAGCAAACCCCAAGCTGTTGCAAAAGAAAATAAAAGAAACCGATAAAAACTTTAACAATACTGCGCAACACAACTGATCAAGTTGATGAGCGTACTTGCTCTACTTTGCAATAGGTAGTAATATAAATTTGCTAGCGACACTGCATCAAACGAAATATAGTAGATTTGCAAGTCTAGTTTGTATTATATCCATCAGTCATTATGTTATTGGAATTTGAACGGATTCGCTTAAAATTATAGAAGACAAGTGTATGACCACTAAAACGCCTACAAAGCATTTCTGCTTTGAATTTCAAAAACGATTCATTTCTTACAGTTTTTCTTGTGCCAATATGTGGCCTTGCAATGACAGCAAACTTTTATACAACTAGCTAACTTTGAACAAATCCATCTAACGTTTCAGATACAGTACTTGGCCTTATCAGTAAATCCGTTTTCAGATGCTCGGTGTTTTGCTAATACATTGTCCACGTAGTGAAGTGCTTACTTTTAAGAGAAGTAGAAAAAACATAAGTGAACCTTACCTTCCAAATTTAGTGTATCACCCGTTGTAGCCAAGGTACTGAACCAAAAATCGCCATTTGTTTGAAGATGTTAAGGAAAGTTATAGAGGTATAGTTCCTCTAGAAAGGGTGACAGTTTTCAACATCGATGTGAATTAGGATTTTAAAGATTGTTCTAAGAGCTTTAATGATAAGTCCTAAATCGAAAAACTAATACACGTTACTGCTCAGGTTTACGTATTTCAGGAGGTATAATTACAAGTGCATTATGTGGGGCTTCAGCTTGCAACGTTCTTTTTCAGTTGGTTTGGTAGTATTACGTATTATCTCACGTGCAGACGATAATAACGTGGTAAAAAACACAATCGCATGATAAATTGAGAAAACTGACCTCGTGGACACCAAGAAAAAGTGAATTTGAGGTTTTGCACAATATAAAAGTTTTGAAAAGCGAGAGCATTCGTGCAGTCTAATCGTTTTTATTGTTGTCCTTTGTAGTGCATCACCGCATGGGTGTGGTACTTGATAACATGGCAGAATGTTATCACATCGTAACGTAGCGTGTCGTAACGAATATTACGACGCTGAGGTTACGTAGTGGACTGGATGACGGCTAGTGCGCAGTCTTCATTTGGCATCCGACACAAGCGCTGCAGTAATTACTCTTATGGTGGTGACTTGTAAATTTGGTTTGTTACTGATAAATTCTGCAGACAATGGAATCTATGTAACAGTAAATTTTTCCTAGAAAAGCAATACGATGCAAAAGTGTACAACGGACCCAACAAAGCGATTCTCATACGAAATATATATATATCTATAGCTATGATCAATAAGTTTTAAGGAAAGAAAACTTCTCGATTCCAGAGAAATTATAGAGCTACCTATACTTTCTCGAGATGAAGTATAAATAAGGTATATCAATTGTTGTAGTTGCAACTATATGAACTTTTGTTCTTTCAGATGCCCATAGTTTTTCCTGCTCTAGACAGGTCTCGTATGGTTTGGTGGTATTATCTATTATTTCCTTTTGAGCAAATAATATGGTCAATACCAAAATCGGGCAACGCATCGATCAAAGAGACTTCGCCAACTACAAGTTAAATGGTAAGTTACTTTCAAAATGTAGGGTTTGGTTCAACGTGACCAACGCACTTAATTACGATTGCTACGAGGTTGGAGACGTCAAGGAAGGTTCTTGATGACAGAACTATTGTAGAAGTATTGTCCATGGAGATAAGATCAAAGCGTTTAAGATCGACGCAACTTCCGAGAACTGTAACGATACTAACAATAGCAAGCTCAAGAGTAGGTATTTAAGAAATATTTATTTGTAGGAACTGTTTGTTCTTTCAGATTTTATAGTCGCCTTATTCTCTGTTCTAGAGTGATATCATACGGTTTCTTTGTATCTCCGGTAGAGCAAATAATTTGGCACAGTCAAAATCGGGCAATGAATCGAGCAAAGTCACCTCGACGACTACAATATAAAATTAGCAAATAAGTTCTAAACTTTAAGGGTTTGCTCATTGTGACCAACGTACTCAACCACGATTGCCACTAGGTTGCGGACGTCAAAGAATGTTCTTGATGGCAGAACAAATGTAGATGTATCGTCCATCGAGATAAGATGAAAGCGTTTAACACCGACGCAACTTCCAAGAACTGTAATTATAACAAGTCTCAAAAGTATATCGTTAGGAAAGATATAATTGTAACAACTTGGAATTATATGTGCCTTTGTTCGTTCAGATATTATAGTCATCTTATTCTCTGTTTTAGAGGGATCTAATAAGGCTTCGATGTGTCACCTATTACACTATTTTGAGCGAAAAATTAACTCAAAATCGAAATCGGGTAATGGACCTAACAAAGTGATCTCGACAACCAGAAGATAAAATGCCAAGCTACTTCCAAAATGTAAGGGTTGGCTCATTGTGACCAACGATCTCAACCACGTTTACTACGAGGTTGGAGACGTCAAGAAAGGTTCTTGATGACAGAACAAGTATAGAGGTATCGTTCATTGAGATAAGATGAAAGCGTTTAACATCGGCGCAATTTCCGAGAACTATAACGAACACAAATCTCAAAAGTAGGAATTTAACAAAGATATAATTGTTGCAATTTGAAATTATATGAGTCATTGTTCTTGCAGATGTTATAGTCATCTTGTTCTCTGTTCTAAAGGAAACTAATATGGTTTCGATTAGTCACCTATTATTTTATTTTGAGCTAATAATGAGGTCAAAATCGAAATTGAGGTATCGTGTATCGAAATAAGACGAAAGCGTTTCAAATCGACGCTGATTACGAGGACAGTAACGATAACACTTCTCAAAGAAAGGTATTTAGAAAAGATATAATTGTTGCAGCTTGAAATTGTATGGGCCCTTGTTGTTTTCAGATATGATACTCCTCTTGTTTTCTGTTCTAGAGGGATCTCATAGAGTTTTTTTTGTGTGGGCTATTATTTACTTTTGTGGTGAACAATATAATCTGAAAAGAGCTCGACCAGAAAAGCCTCGACGACTACAAGATAAATTGGTAAGCAACCTCCAAAGTCTAGGGCTAGGGGTTGGATCGTTTTGTCCAACGTACTTAACCACGGTAGCTACGAGGTTAGAGAAGTTAAAGAAGGTTCTTCATGACTGAACAATTATTGAGGTATCGTCCATCGAGAAAATATGAAAGAGTTTAACATCGACGCAAGTTTCGTTTACTGTAACGATAACAGGAATCAAAAATAGCTACTTAGCAGTGATACAATTGCTGCAGCTTAGAATTATATGGGCCCTTGTTGTTTCAGATTTGATACTCCTCCTGCTTTATGTCCTAGAGGAATCTCATAAAGCTTTTGCTTGAGTTGGCCATTATTTCCTTTTGAACGAATAATGTGGTAAACATCATAATCTGGAAAGGGATCGAGCAGAGCGACCTCGGCGGCTACAAGATAAATTGGTAAGCAGCTCCCAAAATCTAGGAGTTGGACCCTTTTGAACAACGTACTTAACCACGATGGCTACGAGGTTGGAGACGTCAAGAAAGGTTATTGATGTCAGAACGCATATAGCGGTATCGTTCATCGAGAAAAGATGAAAGGGTTTAACATCGACGCAAGTTTCGATAACTGGAACGATAACAGGAATACAAAATAGGTACTTAGAAGTGACATAATTGTTGTAGCTTAGA
Source organism: Agriotes lineatus (assembly GCA_940337035.1). Classification (NCBI taxonomy): domain Eukaryota; kingdom Metazoa; phylum Arthropoda; class Insecta; order Coleoptera; family Elateridae; genus Agriotes; species Agriotes lineatus. The sequence goes on from CALNHX010008178.1 coordinate 28,535, forward strand.
ATTATATGGGCCCTTGTTGTTTCAGTTTTGATACTCCTCTCTTTTTATGTCCTAGAGGGATGCCATAAAGCTTTTGCTTGAGTTGGCCATTATTTCCTTTTGAACGAATAATGTGGTAAACATCATAATCTGGAAAGGGATCGAGCAGAGCGACATCGGCGGCTACAAGATAAGTTGGTAAGGAACTCCCAAAATCTAGGGGTTGGACCCTTTTGAACAACGTACTTAACCACGATGGCTACGAGGTTGGAGACGTCAAGAAAGGTTATTGATGTCAGAACGACTATAGCGGTATCGTTCATCGACGAAAGATGAAAGTGACATAATTCTTGCAGCTTAGAATTATATGGGCCCTTGTTGTTTCAGATTTGATACTCCTCTTGTTTTATGTCCTAGAGGGATCTCATGAAGCTTTTGCTTGAGTTGGCCATTATTTCCTTTTGAACGAATAATGTGGTGATCATCATAATCTGGAAAGGGATCGAGAAGAGCGACCTCGGCGGCTACAAGATAAATTGGTAAGCAACTCCCAAAATCTAGGGGTTGGACCCTTTTGAACAACGTACTTAACCACGATGGCTACGAGGTTGGAGACGTCAAGAAAGGTTATTGATGTCAGAACGCATATAGCGGTATCGTTCATCGAGAAAAGATGAAAGGGTTTAACATCGACGCAAGTTTCGATAACTGGAACGATAACAGGAATACAAAATAGGTACTTAGAAGTGACATAATTGTTGTAGCTTAGAATTATATGGGCCCTTGTTGTTTCAGTTTTCATACTCCTCTCTTTTTATGTCCTAGAGGGATGTCATAAAGCTTTCGCTTGAGTTGGCCATTATTTCCTTTTGAACGAATAATGTGGTAAACATCATAATCTGGAAAGGGATCGAGCAGAGCGACATCGGCGGCTACAAGATAAGTTGGTAAGGAACTCCCAAAATCTAGGGGTTGGGCCCTTTTGAACAACGTACTTAACCACGATGGCTACGAGGTTGGAGACGTCAAGAAAGGTTATTGATGTCAGAACGACTATAGCGGTATCGTTCATCGACGAAAGATGAAAGTGACATAATTCTTGCAGCTTAGAATTATATGGGCCCTTGTTGTTTCAGATTTGATACTCCTCTTGTTTTATGTCCTAGAGGGATCTCATGAAGCTTTTGCTTGAGTTGGCCATTATTTCCTTTTGAACGAATAATGTGGTGATCATCATAATCTGGAAAGGGATCGAGAAGAGCGACCTCGGCGGCTACAAGATAAATTGGTAAGCAACTCCCAAAATCTAGGGGTTGGACCCTTTTGAACAACGTACTTAACCACGATGGCTACGAGGTTGGAGACGTCAAGAAAGGTTATTGATGTCAGAACGCATATAGCGGTATCGTTCATCGAGAAAAGATGAAAGGGTTTAACATCGACGCAAGTTTCGATAACTGGAACGATAACAGGAATACAAAATAGGTACTTAGAAGTGACATAATTGTTGTAGCTTAGAATTATATGGGCCCTTGTTGTTTCAGTTTTCATACTCCTCTCTTTTTATGTCCTAGAGGGATGTCATAAAGCTTTCGCTTGAGTTGGCCATTATTTCCTTTTGAACGAATAATGTGGTAAACATCATAATCTGGAAAGGGATCGAGCAGAGCGACATCGGCGGCTACAAGATAAGTTGGTAAGGAACTCCCAAAATCTAGGGGTTGGGCCCTTTTGAACAACGTACTTAACCACGATGGCTACGAGGTTGGAGACGTCAAGAAAGGTTATTGATGTCAGAACGACTATAGCGGTATCGTTCATCGAGAAAAGATGAAAGTGACATAATTTTTGCAGCTTAGAATTACATGGGCCCTTGTTGTTTCAGATTTGATACTCCTCTTGTTTTATGTCCTAGAGGGATCTCATGAAGCTTTTGCTTGAGTTGGCCATTATTTCCTTTTGAACGAATAATGGGGTGATCATCATAATCTGGAAAGGGATCGAGAAGAGCGACCTCGGCGGCTACAAGATAAATTGGTAAGGAACTTCCAAAGTCTAGGGGTTGGACCCTTTTGATCAACGTACTTAACCACGGTGGCTACCAGGTTGGAGCCGTCAAGGAAGGTTATTTATGTCAGAACGATTATAGCGGTATCGTTCGTCGAGAAAAGATGAAAAGGTTTATCATCGACGCAAGTTTCGATATATGTAACGATAACATGAATACAAAATAGGTACCTAGAAGTGCCATAATTATTGCAGCTTAAAATTATATGGGCCCTTGTTGTTTCAGATTTGATACTCCTGTTGTTTTATGTCCTAGAGGAATCTCATAAAGCTTTTGCTTGAGTTGGCTATTATTTCCTTTTGAACGAATAATGTGTGATGATCATAATCTGGAAAGCGATCGAGCAGAGGGACCTCGGCGGTTACAACATAAATTGGTAAGAAACTTCCAAAGTCTAGGGGTTGGACCCTTTCAATCAACGTACTTAACCACGGTGGCTACGAAGCTGCAGACGTCAAGGAAGGTTCTTGATGACAGAATCATTGTAGAGGTATCTTTCTTCGAGAAAATATGAAAGGGTTTAACATCGACGCAAGTTTCGATAACTGTAACGATAACAGGAATACAAAATTCGTACTTAGAAGTGACATAATTGTTACAGCTTAGAATTATATGGGAACTTGTTTCATATTTGATACTCCTCTTGTTTTATGTCCTAGCGGGATTTCATAAGGTTTTTGCTTGAGTTGGCCATTATTTCCTTTTGAACGAATAATGTGGTGAACATCATAATCTGGAAAGCGATCGAGCAGAGGGACCTCGGCGGTTACAAGATAAATTGGTGAGGAACTTCCAAAGTCTAATGGTTGGACCCTTTGATCAACGTACTTGACCACGATGACAACGAGGTTGGAGACGTCAAGGATGGTTATTGATGTCAGAACGATTATAGCGGTATCGTTCATCGAGAAAAGATGAAAGGGTTTAACATCGACGCAAGTTTCGATACCTGTAACGATAACAGGAATACAAAATAGGTACCTAGTAGTGACATAATTATTGCAGCTTAGAATTATATGGGCCCTTGTTGTTTCAGTTTTGATACTCCTCTCTTTTTATGTCCTAGAGGGATGTCATAAAGCTTTTGCTTGAGTTGGCCATTATTTCCTTTTGAACGAATAATGTGGTAAACATCATAATCCGGAAAGGGATCGAGCAGAGCAACCTCGGCGGCTACAGGATAAGTTGGTAAGGAACTCTCAAAGTCTGGGGGTTGGACCCTTTTGAACAACGTACTTAACCACGATAGCTACGAGGTTGGAGACGTCAAGAAAGGTTATTGATGTCAGAACGATTATAGCGGTATCGTTCATCGAGAAAAGATGAAAGGGTTTAACATCGACGCAAGTTTCGATACCTGTAACGATAACAGGAATACAAAATAGGTACCTAGAAGTGACATAATTATTGCAGCTTAGAATTATATGGGCCCTTGTTGTTTCAGTTTTGATACTCCTCTCTTTTTATGTCCTAGAGGGATGTCATAAAGCTTTTGCTTGAGTTGGCCATTATTTCCTTTTGAACGAATAATGTGGTGATCATCATAATGTGGAAAGGGATCGAGCAGAGTGACCTCGGCCAATACAAGATAAATTGGTAAGAAACTTCCAAAGTCTAGGGGTTAAACCCTTTTGATCAACGTACTTAACCAAGGTGGCTACGAAGCTGCAGACGTCAAGGAAGGTTCTTGATGACAGAATCATTGTAGAGGTATCTTTCTTCGAGAAAATATGGGTTTAACATCGACGCAAGTTTCGATAACTGTAACGATAACAGGAATACAAAATAGGTACTTAGAAGTGACATAATTGATGTAGCTTAGAATTATATGGGCCCTTCTTGATTCAGATTTGATACTCCTGTTGCTTTATGTCCTAGAGGAATCTCATAACACTTTTGCTTGAGTTGGCTATTATTTCCTTTTGAACGAATAATGTGGTGATTATCATAATCTGGAAAGGGATCGAGCAGAGGGACCTCGGCGGTTACAAGATAAATTGGTAAGGAACTTCCAAAGTCTAGTGATTGGACCCTTTGATCAACGTACTTGACCACGGTGACTACGAGGTTGGAGACGTCAAGAAAAGCTATTAATGTCAGAATGATTATAGCGGTATCGTTCATCGAGAAAAATGAAAAGGTTTAACATCGACGAAAGTTTGGATAACTGTAACGATAACAGGAACACAAAATAGATACTTAGAAGTGACATAATTGTTGCAGCTTAGAATTATATGGGCCCTTGTTGTTTCAGATTTGATAGTCCTCTTGTTTTATGTCCGCATAAAGCTTTTGCTTGGTTTGGCCGTTATTTCCTTTTGAACGAATAATGTGGTGATCATCATAATCTGGAAAGGGATCGAGAAGAGCGACCTCGGCGGCTACAATATAAATTGGTAAGAAACTTCCAAAGTCTAGGGGTTGAACCCTTTTGATGAACGTACTTAACCACGGTGGCTACGAGGTTGGAGACGTCAAGAAAGGTTATTGATGTCAGAATGATTATAGCGGTTCCGTTCATCGAGAAAAGATGAAAGGGTTTAACATCAACGCAAGTTTCGATATATGTAACGATAACAGGAATACAAAATAGGTACCAAGAAGTGCCATTATTATTGCAGCTTAGAATTATATGGGCCCTTCTTGATTCAGATTTGATACTCCTGTTGCTTTATGTCCTAGAGGAATCTCATAACACTTTTGCTTGAGTTGGCTATTATTTCCTTTTGAACGAATAATGTGGTGATCATCATAATCTGGAAAGGGATCGAGCAGAGGGACCTCGGCGGTTACAAGATAAATTGGTAAGGAACTTCCAAAGTCTAGTGATTGGACCCTTTGATCAACGTACTTGACCACGGTGACTACGAGGTTGGAGACGTCAAGAAAAGCTATTAATGTCAGAATGATTATAGCGGTTCCGTTCATCGAGAAAAGATGAAAGGGTTTAACATCAACGCAAGTTTCGATATATGTAACGATAACAGCAATACAAAATAGGTACCAAGAAGTGCCATTATTATTGCAGCTTAGAATTATATGGGCCCTTCATGATTCAGATTTGATACTCCTGTTGCTTTATGTCCTAGAGGAATCTCATAACACTTTTGCTTGAGTTGGCTATTATTTCCTTTTGAACGAATAATGTGGTGATCATCATAACCTGGAAAGGGATCGAGCAGAGCGACCTCGGCGGCTTCAAGATAAATTGGTAAGGAACTCCCAAAGTCTAGAGGTTGGACCCTTTTGATCAACGTACTTAACCACGGTGGCTTCGAGGTTGGAGACGTCAAGGAAGGTTATTGATGTCAGAACGATTATAGCGGTATCGTTCATCGAGAAAATATGAAAGGGTTTAACATCGACGCAAGTTTCGATAACTGTAACGATAACAGGACTACAAAATAGCTACTTAGAAGTGACATAATTGTTGCAGCTTAGAACTATATGGGCCCTTGTTGTTTCAGATTTGATACTCCTCTTGTTTTATGTACAAAAGGGATCTCATAAAGCTTTTGCTTGAGTTGGAAAAATTTCCTTTTGAACGAATGATGTGGTAAACATCATAATCTGGAAAGCGATCGAGCAGAGGGACCGCGGCGGCTATAAAATAAATTCCTTAGGAACTCCCAAAGTCTAGGGGTTGGACCCTTTTGAAGAACGTACTTAAACACGATGGCTACGAGGTTGGAGACGTCAAGGAAGGTTATTGATGTCAGAACGATTATAGCGGTATCGTTCATTGAGCAAATATGAAAGGGTTTAACATCGACGCAAGTTTCGATAACTGTAACGATAACAGGACTACAAAATAGGTACTTAGAAGTGACATAATTATTGCAGCTTAGAATTATATGGGCCCTTGTTGTTTCAGATTTGATACTCCTCTTGTTTTATGTCCTAGCGGGATTTCATAAGATTTTGCTTGAGTTGGCCATTATTTCCTTTTGAACGAATAATGTGGTGAACATCATAATCTGGAAAACGATCGAGCAGAGGGACCTAGGCGGTTACAAGATAAATTGGCAAGGAACTTCCGAAGTCTAGTGGTTGGACCCTTTGATCAACGTACTTGACCACGATGGCAACGAGGTTGGAGACGTCAAGGATGGTTATTGATGTCAGAACGATTATAGCGATATCGTTCATCGAGAAAAGATGAAAGGGTTTAACATCGACGCAAGTTTCGATACCTGTAACGAAAACAGGAATACAAAATAGGTACCTAGAAGGGACATAATTATTACAGCTTAGAATTATATGGGCGCTTGTTGTTTCAGGTTTGATACTCTTCTTGTCTTATATCCTAGAGGGGTCTCATAACGCTTTTGCTTGAGTTGGCTATTATTTCCTTTTGAACTAATAATGTGATTATCATCATAATCTGAAAAGGGATCGAGAAGAGCGACCTCGGCGGCTACAAGATAAATTGGTAAGAAACTTCCAAAGTCTAGGGTTTGGACGCTTTTGATCAACGTACTTAACCACGGTGGATACGAGGTTGGAGACGTCAAGAAAGGTTATTTATGTCTGAACGATTATAGCGGTATCATTCATCGAGAAAGGATGAAAGGGTTTAACATCGCCGCAAGCTTCGATAACTGTAACGACAACAAGAATATAAAATAGGTACTTAGAAGTGACTTAAATATTGCAGCTTAGAATTATATGGGTCCTTGTTGTTTCAGATTTGATACTCCTCTTGTTTTATGTCCTAGAGGGATCCCATAAAGTTTTTGCTTCTGTTGGCTGTTATTTCCCTTTGAACGAATAATGTGGTAAACATCGTAGTCTGGAAAGGGATCGAGCAGAGCGACCTCGGCGGCTACAAGATAAATTTGTAAGGAACTTCCAAAGTCTAGGGGTTGGTCGCTTTTGATCAACGTACTTAACCACGGTGGCTACGAGGTTGGAGACGTCAAGGAAGGTTATTTATGTCTGAATGATTATAGCGATATCGTTCATCGAGAAAAGATGAAAGGGTTTAACATCGACGCAAGTTTCGATACCTGTAACGAAAACAGGAATACAAAATAGGTACCTAGAAGGGACATAATTATTACAGCTTAGAATTATATGGGCGCTTGTTGTTTCAGGTTTGATACTCTTCTTGTCTTATATCCTAGAGGGGTCTCATAACGCTTTTGCTTGAGTTGGCTATTATTTCCTTTTGAACGAATAATGTGGTGATCATCATAACCTGGAAAGGGATCGAGCAGAGCGACCTCGGCGGCTTCAAGTTAAATTGGTAAGGAACTCCCAAAGTCTAGAGGTTGGACCCTTTTGATCAACGTACTTAACCACGGTGGCTTCGAGGTTGGAGACGTCAAGGAAGGTTATTGATGTCAGAACGATTATAGCGGTATCGTTCATCGAGAAAATATGAAAGGGTTTAACATCGACGCAAGTTTCGATAACTGTAACGATAACAGGACTACAAAATAGCTACTTAGAAGTGACATAATTGTTGCAGCTTAGAACTATATGGGCCCTTGTTGTTTCAGATTTGATACTCCTCTTGTTTTATGTCCTAGAGGGATCTCATGAAGCTTTTGCTTGAGTTGGCCATTATTTCCTTTTGAACGAATAATGTGGTGATCATCATAATCTGGAAAGGGATCGAGAAGAGCGACCTCGGCGGCTACAAGATAAATTGGTAAGGAACTTCCAAAGTCTAGGGGTTGGACGCTTTTGATCAACGTACTTAACCACGGTGGATACGAGGTTGCAGACGTCAAGAAAGGTTATTTATGTCTGAACGATTATAGCGGTATCATTCATCGAGAAAGGATGAAAGGGTTTAACATCGCCGCAAGCTTCGATAACTGTAACGACAACAAGAATATAAAATAGGTACTTAGAAGTGACATAAATATTGCAGCTTAGAATTATATGGGTCCTTGTTGTTTCAGATTTGATACTCCTCTTGTTTTATGTCCTAGAGGGATCTCATAAAGTTTTTGCTTCTGTTGGCTGTTATTTCCCTTTGAACGAATAATGTGGTAAACATCGTAGTCTGGAAAGGGTTCGAGCAGAGCGACCTCGGCGGCTACAAGATAAATTTGTAAGGAACTTCCAAAGTCTAGGGGTTGGTCGCTTTTGATCAACGTACTTAACCACGGTGGCTACGAGGTTGGAGACGTCAAGGAAGGTTATTTATGTCTGAATGATTATAGCGATATCGTTCATCGAGAAAAGATGAAAGGGTTTAACATCGACGCAAGTTTCGATACCTGTAACGAAAACAGGAATACAAAATAGGTACCTAGAAGGGACATAATTATTACAGCTTAGAATTATATGGGCGCTTGTTGTTTCAGGTTTGATACTCTTCTTGTCTTATATCCTAGAGGGGTCTCATAACGCTTTTGCTTGAGTTGGCTATTATTTCCTTTTGAACGAATAATGTGGTGATCATCATAACCTGGAAAGGGATCGAGCAGAGCGACCTCGGCGGCTTCAAGATAAATTGGTAAGGAACTCCCAAAGTCTAGAGGTTGGACCCTTTTGATCAACGTACTTAACCACGGTGGCTTCGAGGTTGGAGACGTCAAGGAAGGTTATTGATGTCAGAACGATTATAGCGGTATCGTTCATCGAGAAAATATGAAAGGGTTTAACATCGACGCAACTTTCGATAACTGTAACGATAACAGGACTACAAAATAGCTACTTAGAAGTGACATAATTGTTGCAGCTTAGAACTATATGGGCCCTTGTTGTTTCAGATTTGATACTCCTCTTGTTTTATGTCCTAGAGGGATCTCATGAAGCTTTTGCTTGAGTTGGCCATTATTTCCTTTTGAACGAATAATGTGGTGATCATCATAATCTGGAAAGGGATCGAGAAGAGCGACCTCGGCGGCTACAAGATAAATTGGTAAGGAACTTCCAAAGTCTAGGGGTTGGACCCTTTTGATCAACGTACTTAACCACGGTGGCTACCAGGTTGGAGCCGTCAAGGAAGGTTATTTATGTCAGAACGATTATAGCGGTATCGTTCGTCGAGAAAAGATGAAAAGGTTTATCATCGACGCAAGTTTCGATATATGTAACGATAACAGGAATACAAAATTCGTACTTAGAAGTGACATAATTGTTACAGCTTAGAATTATATGGGAACTTGTTTCATATTTGATACTCCTCTTGTTTTATGTCCTAGCGGGATTTCATAAGGTTTTTGCTTGAGTTGGCCATTATTTCCTTTTGAACGAATAATGTGGTGAACATCATAATCTGGAAAGCGATCGAGCAGAGGGACCTCGGCGGTTACAAGATAAATTGGTGAGGAACTTCCAAAGTCTAATGGTTGGACCCTTTGATCAACGTACTTGACCACGATGACAACGAGGTTGGAGACGTCAAGGATGGTTATTGATGTCAGAACGATTATAGCGGTATCGTTCATCGAGAAAAGATGAAAGGGTTTAACATCGACGCAAGTTTCGATACCTGTAACGATAACAGGAATACAAAATAGGTACCTAGTAGTGACATAATTATTGCAGCTTAGAATTATATGGGCCCTTGTTGTTTCAGTTTTGATACTCCTCTCTTTTTATGTCCTAGAGGGATGTCATAAAGCTTTTGCTTGAGTTGGCCATTATTTCCTTTTGAACGAATAATGTGGTAAACATCATAATCCGGAAAGGGATCGAGCAGAGCAACCTCGGCGGCTACAAGATAAGTTGGTAAGGAACTCTCAAAGTCTGGGGGTTGGACCCTTTTGAACAACGTACTTAACCACGATAGCTACGAGGTTGGAGACGTCAAGAAAGGTTATTGATGTCAGAACGATTATAGCGGTATCGTTCATCGAGAAAAGATGAAAGGGTTTAACATCGACGCAAGTTTCGATACCTGTAACGATAACAGGAATACAAAATAGGTACCTAGAAGTGACATAATTATTGCAGCTTAGAATTATATGGGCCCTTGTTGTTTCAGTTTTGATACTCCTCTCTTTTTATGTCCTAGAGGGATGTCATAAAGCTTTTGCTTGAGTTGGCCATTATTTCCTTTTGAACGAATAATGTGGTGATCATCATAATGTGGAAAGGGATCGAGCAGAGTGACCTCGGCCAATACAAGATAAATTGGTAAGAAACTTCCAAAGTCTAGGGGTTAAACCCTTTTGATCAACGTACTTAACCAAGGTGGCTACGAAGCTGCAGACGTCAAGGAAGGTTCTTGATGACAGAATCATTGTAGAGGTATCTTTCTTCGAGAAAATATGGGTTTAACATCGACGCAAGTTTCGATAACTGTAACGATAACAGGAATACAAAATAGGTACTTAGAAGTGACATAATTGATGTAGCTTAGAATTATATGGGCCCTTCTTGATTCAGATTTGATACTCCTGTTGCTTTATGTCCTAGAGGAATCTCATAACACTTTTGCTTGAGTTGGCTATTATTTCCTTTTGAACGAATAATGTGGTGATTATCATAATCTGGAAAGGGATCGAGCAGAGGGACCTCGGCGGTTACATGATAAATTGGTAAGGAACTTCCAAAGTCTAGTGATTGGACCCTTTGATCAACGTACTTGACCACGGTGACTACGAGGTTGGAGACGTCAAGAAAAGCTATTAATGTCAGAATGATTATAGCGGTATCGTTCATCGAGAAAAATGAAAAGGTTTAACATCGACGAAAGTTTGAATAACTGTAACGATAACAGGAACACAAAATAGATACTTAGAAGTGACATAATTGTTGCAGCTTAGAATTATATGGGCCCTTGTTGTTTCAGATTTGATAGTCCTCTTGTTTTATGTCCGCATAAAGCTTTTGCTTGGTTTGGCCGTTATTTCCTTTTGAACGAATAATGTGGTGATCATCATAATCTGGAAAGGGATCGAGAAGAGCGACCTCGGCGGCTACAATATAAATTGGTAAGAAACTTCCAAAGTCTAGGGGTTGAACCCTTTTGATGAACGTACTTAACCACGGTGGCTACGAGGTTGGAGACGTCAAGAAAGGTTATTGATGTCAGAATGATTATAGCGGTTCCGTTCATCGAGAAAAGATGAAAGGGTTTAACATCAACGCAAGTTTCGATATATGTAACGATAACAGGAATACAAAATAGGTACCAAGAAGTGCCATTATTATTGCAGCTTAGAATTATATGGGCCCTTCTTGATTCAGATTTGATACTCCTGTTGCTTTATGTCCTAGAGGAATCTCATAACACTTTTGCTTGAGTTGGCTTTTATTTCCTTTTGAACGAATAATGTGGTGATCATCATAATCTGGAAAGGGATCGAGCAGAGGGACCTCGGCGGTTACAAGATAAATTGGTAAGGAACTTCCAAAGTCTAGTGATTGGACCCTTTGATCAACGTACTTGACCACGGTGACTACGAGGTTGGAGACGTCAAGAAAAGCTATTAATGTCAGAATGATTATAGCGGTTCCGTTCATCGAGAAAAGTTGAAAGGGTTTAACATCAACGCAAGTTTCGATATATGTAACGATAACAGCAATACAAAATAGGTACCAAGAAGTGCCATTATTATTGCAGCTTAGAATTATATGGGCCCTTCATGATTCAGATTTGATACTCCTGTTGCTTTGTGTCCTAGAGGAATCTCATAACACTTTTGCTTGAGTTGGCTATTATTTCCTTTTGAACGAATAATGTGGTGATCATCATAACCTGGAAAGGGATCGAGCAGAGCGACCTCGGCGGCTTCAAGATAAATTGGTAAGGAACTCCCAAAGTCTAGAGGTTGGACCCTTTCGATCAACGTACTTAACCACGGTGGCTTCGAGGTTGGAGACGTCAAGGAAGGTTATTGATGTCAGAACGATTATAGCGGCATCGTTCATCGAGAAAATATGAAAGGGTTTAACATCGACGCAAGTTTCGATAACTGTAACGATAACAGGACTACAAAATAGCTACTTAGAAGTGACATAATTGTTGCAGCTTAGAACTATATGGGCCCTTGTTGTTTCAGATTTGATACTCCTCTTGTTTTATGTACAAAAGGGATCTCATAATGCTTTTGCTTGAGTTGGAAAAATTTCCTTTTGAACGAATGATGTGGTAAACATCATAATCTGGAAAGCGATCGAGCAGAGGGACCGCGGCGGCTATAAAATAAATTCCTTAGGAACTCCCAAAGTCTAAGGGTTGGACCCTTTTGAAGAACGTACTTAAACACGATGGCTACGAGGTTGGAGACGTCAAGGAAGGTTATTGATGTCAGAACGATTATAGCGGTATCGTTCATTGAGCAAATATGAAAGGGTTTAACATCGACGCAAGTTTCGATAACTGTAACGATAACAGGACTACAAAATAGGTACTTAGAAGTGACATAATTATTGCAGCTTAGAATTATATGGGCCCTTGTTGTTTCAGATTTGATACTCCTCTTGTTTTATGTCCTAGCGGGATTTCATAAGATTTTGCTTGAGTTGGCCATTATTTCCTTTTGAACGAATAATGTGGTGAACATCATAATCTGGAAAACGATCGAGCAGAGAGACCTAGGCGGTTACAAGATAAATTGGCAAGGAACTTCCGAAGTCTAGTGGTTGGACCCTTTGATCAACGTACTTGACCACGATGGCAACGAGGTTGGAGACGTCAAGGATGGTTATTGATGTCAGAACGATTATAGCGATATCGTTCATCGAGAAAAGATGAAAGGGTTTAACATCGACGCAAGTTTCGATACCTGTAACGAAAAAAGGAATACAAAATAGGTACCTAGAAGGGACATAATTATTACAGCTTAGAATTATATGGGCGCTTGTTGTTTCAGGTTTGATACTCTTCTTGTCTTATATCCTAGAGGGGTCTCATAACGCTTTTGCTTGAGTTGGCTATTATTTCCTTTTGAACTAATAATGTGATTATCATCATAATCTGAAAAGGGATCGAGAAGAGCGACCTCGGCGGCTACAAGATAAATTGGTCAGAAACTTCCAAAGTCTAGGGGTTGGACGCTTTTGATCAACGTACTTAACCACGGTGGATACGAGGTTGGAGACGTCAAGAAAGGTTATTTATGTCTGAACGATTATAGCGGTATCATTCATCGAGAAAGGATGAAAGGGTTTAACATCGCCGCAAGCTTCGATAACTGTAACGACAACAAGAATATAAAATAGGTACTTAGAAGTGACATAAATATTGCAGCTTAGAATTATATGGGTCCTTGTTGTTTCAGATTTGATACTCCTCTTGTTTTATGTCCTAGAGGGATCTCATAAAGTTTTTGCTTCTGTTGGCTGTTATTTCCCTTTGAACGAATAATGTGGTAAACATCGTAGTCTGGAAAGGGATCGAGCAGAGCGACCTCGGCGGCTACAAGATAAATTTGTAAGGAACTTCCAAAGTCTAGGGGTTGGTCGCTTTTGATCAACGTACTTAACCACGGTGGCTACGAGGTTGGAGACGTCAAGGAAGGTTATTTATGTCTGAATGATTATAGCGATATCGTTCATCGAGAAAAGATGAAAGGGTTTAACATCGACGCAAGTTTCGATACCTGTAACGGAAACAGGAATACAAAATAGGTACCTAGAAGGGACATAATTATTACAGCTTAGAATTATATGGGCGCTTGTTGTTTCAGGTTTGATACTCTTCTTGTCTTATATCCTAGAGGGGTCTCATAACGCTTTTGCTTGAGTTGGCTATTATTTCCTTTTGAACGAATAATGTGGTGATCATCATAACCTGGAAAGGGATCGAGCAGAGCGACCTCGGCGGCTTCAAGATAAATTGGTAAGGAACTCCCAAAGTCTAGAGGTTGGACCCTTTTGATCAACGTACTTAACCACGGTGGCTTCGAGGTTGGAGACGTCAAGGAAGGTTATTGATGTCAGAACGATTATAGCGGTATCGTTCATCGAGAAAATATGAAAGGGTTTAACATCGACGCAAGTTTCGATAACTGTAACGATAACAGGACTACAAAATAGCTACTTAGAAGTGACATAATTGTTGCAGCTTAGAACTATATGGGCCCTTGTTGTTTCAGATTTGATACTCCTCTTGTTTTATGTCCTAGAGGGATCTCATGAAGCTTTTGCTTGAGTTGGCCATTATTTCCTTTTGAACGAATAATGTGGTGATCATCATAATCTGGAAAGGGATCGAGAAGAGCGACCTCGGCGGCTACAAGATAAATTGGTAAGGAACTTCCAAAGTCTAGGGGTTGGACGCTTTTGATCAACGTACTTAACCACGGTGGATACGAGGTTGGAGACGTCAAGAAAGGTTATTTATGTCTGAACGATTATAGCGGTATCATTCATCGAGAAAGGATGAAAGGGTTTAACATCGCCGCAAGCTTCGATAACTGTAACGACAACAAGAATATAAAATAGGTACTTAGAAGTGACATAAATATTGCAGCTTAGAATTATATGGGTCCTTGTTGTTTCAGATTTGATACTCCTCTTGTTTTATGTCCTAGAGGGATCTCATAAAGTTTTTGCTTCTGTTGGCTGTTATTTCCCTTTGAACGAATAATGTGGTAAACATCGTAGTCTGGAAAGGGATCGAGCAGAGCGACCTCGGCGGCTACAAGATAAATTTGTAAGGAACTTCCAAAGTCTAGGGGTTGGTCGCTTTTGATCAACGTACTTAACCACGGTGGCTACGAGGTTGGAGACGTCAAGGAAGGTTATTTATGTCTGAATGATTATAGCGATATCGTTCATCGAGAAAAGATGAAAGGGTTTAACATCGACGCAAGTTTCGATACCTGTAACGAAAACAGGAATACAAAATAGGTACCTAGAAGGGACATAATTATTACAGCTTAGAATTATATGGGCGCTTGTTGTTTCAGGTTTGATACTCTTCTTGTCTTATATCCTAGAGGGGTCTCATAACGCTTTTGCTTGAGTTGGCCATTATTTCCTTTTGAACGAATAATGTGGTGATCATCATAATCTGGAAAGGGATCGAGAAAAGCGACCTCGGCGGCTACAAGATAAATTGGTAAGGAACTTCCAAAGTCTAGGGGTTGGACCCTTTTGATCAACGTACTTAACCACGGTGGCTACCAGGTTGGAGCCGTCAAGGAAGGTTATTTATGTCGGAACGATTATAGCGGTATCGTTCGTCGAGAAAAGATGAAAAGGTTTATCATCGACGCAAGTTTCGATATATGTAACGATAACATGAATACAAAATAGGTACCTAGAAGTGCCATAATTATTGCAGCTTAAAATTATATGGGCCCTTGTTGTTTCAGATTTGATACTCCTGTTGTTTTATGTCCTAGAGGAATCTCATAAAGCTTTTGCTTGAGTTGGCTATTATTTCCTTTTGAACTAATAATGTGATTATCATCATAATCTGAAAAGGGATCGAGAAGAGCGACCTCGGCGGCTACAAGATAAATTGGTAAGAAACTTCCAAAGTCTAGGGGTTGAACCCTTTTGATGAACGTATTTAACCACGGTGGCTACGAGGTTGGAGACGTCAAGGAAGGTTATTGATGTCAGAACGATTATAACGGTATCGTTCATCGAGAAAAGATGAAAGGGTTTAACATCGACGCAAGCTTCGATAACTGTAACGACAACAGGAATATAAAATAGGTAATTGGAAGTGATATAATTATTGCAGCTTAAAATTATATGGGCCCTTGTTGTTTCCGATTTGATACTCCTCTTGTTTTATGTCCTAGAGGTATCACATAAAGTTTTTGCTTGTGCTGGCTATTATTTAAGTTTGAACGAATAATGTAGTGATCATCATAATCTGGAAAGGGAACGAGCAGAGTGACCTCGGCGGCTACAAGATAAATTGGTAAGAAACTTCCAAAGTCCAGGGGTTGGACCCTTTTGATCAACGTACTTAAGCACGGTGGCTACGAGGTTGGAGACCTCAAGGAAGGTTCTTGATGACAGAATCATTGTAGAGGTATATTTCTTCGAGAAAATATGAAAGGGTTTAACATCGACGCAAGTTTCGATAACTGTAACGATAACAGGAATACAAAATAGGTACTTAGAAGTGACATAATTATCGCACCTTAAAATTATATGGGCCTTTGTTGTTTCAGATTTGATAGTCCTCTTGTTTTATGTTCTCATAAAGCTTTTGCTTGAGTTGGATATTATTTCCTTTTGAAGGAAAATGAAGTGATCATCATAATCTGGAAAGGGATCGAGCAGTGCGACCTCGGCGGCTACAAGACAAATTGGTAAGGAACTTCCAAAGTCTAGGGGTTGGACCCTTTTGGTCAACGTACTTAACCACAGTGGCTACGAGGTTGGAGACGTCAAGGAAGGTTATTTATGTCAGAACGATTATAGCGGTATCGTTCATCGAGAAAAGATGAAAGGGTTTAACATCGACGGCAGTTTCAATAACTGTAACGATAACTGGAATATAAGATAGGTACTTAGAAGTGACATAATTGTTGCAGCTTAGAATTATATGGGCCTTTGTTGTTTCAGATTTGATACTCGTATTGTTTTATGTCCTAGAGGGATCTCATAAAGTTTTTGTTTGTGTTGGCTGTTATTTCCTTTTGAACGAATAATGTGGTAAACATCATAATCTGGAAAGGGAAGGTGCAGAAGGACCTCGGCGGCTACAAGATAAATTGGTAACGAACTTCCAAAGTCTAGGGGTTGGATCCTTTCGATCAACGTACTTAACCACGGTGGCTACGAGGTTGGAGACGTCAAGGAAGATTATTGATGTCAGAACGATTATAGCGGTATCGTTCATGGAAAAAAGATGAAAGGGGTTAACATCGACTCAAGTTACGATAACTATAACGATAACTGGAATATAAAATAGGTACTTAGAAGTGACATAATTGTTGCAGCTTAGAATTATATAGGCCGTTGTTGTTTCAGATTTGATACTCCTCTTGTTTTATGTCCTAGAGGGATCTCATAAAGCTTTTGTTTGAGTTGGCTATTATTTCCTTTCGAACGAATAATGTGGTGAACATCATAACCTGGAAAGGGATCGAGCAGAGCGACCGCGGCGGCTACAAGATAAATTGGTAAGGAACTTCCAAAGTCTAGGGGTTGGACCCTTTTGATCAACGTACTTACCCACGGTGGCTACGAGGTTGGAGACGTCAAGGAAGGTTATTGATGTCAGAACGATTATAGCGGTATCGTTCAACGAGAAAAGAAGAAAGGGTTTAACATCGACGCAAGTTTCGATAACTGTAACAACAACAGGAATATAAAATAGGTACTTAGAAGTGATATAATTATTGCAGCTCAAAATTATATGGACCCTTGATGTTTCCGATTTGATACTCCTCTTGTTTTATGTCCTAGAGGAATCACATAAAGTTTTTGCTTGTGCTGGCTATTATTTAAGTTTGAACGAATAATGTGGTGATCATCATAATCTGGAAAGGGATCGAGCAGAGTGACCTCGGCGGCTACAAGTTAAATTGGTAAGAAACTTTCAAAGGCTAGGGGTTGGAACCTTTTGATCAACGTACTTAACCACGCTGGCTACGAGGCTGCACACGTCAAGGACGGATCTTGATGACAGAACCATTGTAGAGGTATATTTCATCGAGAAAAGATGAAAGGGTTTAATATCCACGCAAGTTTCGATACCTGTAACAAAAACAGGAATACAAAATAGATACTTAGAAGTGACATACTTATGGCAGCTTAGAATTATATGAGCCCTTGTTGTTATTTCAGATTTTATACTCCTCTTGCCTTATGTCCTAGAGGGATCTCATAGAGCTTTTGCTTGGGTTAGCCATTATTTCCTTTTGAACGAATAATGTGGTGAACATCATAACCTGGAAAGGGATTGAGCAGAGTGACCTCGGCGGCTACAAGATAAATTGGTAAGAAACTACCAAGGTCTAGGGGTTGGACCCTTTTGATCAACGTACTTCACCACGGTGGCTACGAGGTTGGAGACGTCAAGGAAGGTTCTTGATGACAGAATCATTGTAGAGGTATATTTCTTCGAGAAAATATGAAAGGGTTTAACATCGACGCAAGTTTCGATAACTGTAACGATAACAGGAATACAAAATAGGTACTTAGAAGTGACATAATTATTGCAGCTTAGAATTGTATAGGCCCTTGTTGTTTCTGATTTGATACTCCTCTTGTTTTACGTCCTAGAGGGATCTCATAAAGCTTTTGCTTGAGTTGGCCATTATTTCATTTTGAAGGAAAATGTGGTGATCATCATAATCTGGAAAGGGATCGAGGAGAGCGACCTCGGCGGCTACAAGATAAATTGGTAAGGAACTTCCACAGTCTAGGGGTTGTACCCTTTTGATCAACGTACTTAGCCACGGTGGCTACGAGGCTGGAGACGTCAAGGAAGGTTCTTGATGACAGAACGATTATAGAGGTAACGTTCGTCGAGAAAAAATGAAAGAGTTTAACATCGACGCAGGTTTCGATAACTGTAACCATAACCAGAATTCAAAATGGTACTTAGAAGTGACATAATTATTGCAGCTTAGAATTATATGGGCCCTTGTTGTTTCAGATTGGATACTCCTCTTGTTTTATGTCCTAGAGGAATCTCATAAAGCTTTTGCTTGAGTTATCCATTATTTCATTTTGAAGGAAAATGTGGTGATCATCATAATCTGGAAAGGGATCGAGGAGAGCGACCTCAGCGGCTACAAGATAAATTGGTAAGGAACTTCCACAGTCTAGGGGTTGTACCCTTTTGATCAACGTACTTAACCACGGTGGCTACGAGGCTGGAGACGTCAAGGAAGGTTCTTGATGACAGAACCATTATAGAGGTAACGTTCATCGAGAAAAAATGAAAGGGTTTAACATCGACGCAAGTTTCGATAACTGCAACCATAACCAGCATACAAAATGGTACTTAGAAGTGACATAATAATTGCAGCTTAGAATTATATGGGCCCTTGTTGTTTCAGATTTGATACTCCTCTTGTTTTTTGTCCTAGAGGGATCTCATAAAGCTTTTGCTTGAGTTGGCCATTATTTCATTTTGAAGGAAAATGTGGTGATCATCATAATCTGGAAAGGGATCGAGGAGAGCGACCTCGGCGGCTACAAGATAAATTGGTAAGGAACTTCCACAGTCTAGGGGTTGTACCCTTTTGATCAACGTACTTAGCCACGGTGGCTACAAGGCTGGAGACGTCAAGGAAGGTTCTTGATGACAGAACCATTATAGAGGTAACGTTCATCGAGAAAAAATGAAAGGGTTTCACATCGACGCAAGTTTCGATAACTGTAACCATAACCAGAATACAGAATGGTACTTAGAAGTGACATAATTATTGCAGCTTAGAATTATATGGGCCCTTGTTGTTTCAGATTGGATACTCCTCTTGGTTTTTGTCCTAGAGGGATGTCATAAAGCTTTTGCTTGAGTTGGCCATTATTTCGTTTTGAAGGAAAATGTGGTGATCATCATAATCTGGAAAGGGATCGAGGAGAGCGACCTCGGCCGCTACAAGATAAATTGGTAAAGAACTTCCACAGTCTAGGGGTTGTACCCTTTTGATCAACGTACTTAGCCACGGTGGCTACGAGGTTGGAGACGTCAAGGAAGGTTCTTGATGACAGAACCATTATAGAGGTAACGTTCATCGAGAAAAAATGAAAGGGTTTAACATCGACGCAAGTTTCGATAACTGTAACCATAACCAGAATACAGAATGGTACTTAGAAGTGACATAATTATTGCAGCTTAGAATTATATGGGCCCTTGTTGTTTCAGATTGGATACTCCTCTTGTTTTTTGTCCTAGAGGGATCTGATAAAGCTTTTGCTTGAGTTGGCTATTATTTCATTTTGAAGGAAAATGTGGTGATCATCATAATCTGGAAAGGGATCGAGGAGAGCGACCTCGGCGGCTACAAGATAAATTGGTAAGGAACTTCCACAGTCTAGGGGTTGTACCCTTTTGATCAACGTACTTAGCCACGGTGGCTACGAGGATGGAGACGTCAAGGAAGGTTCTTGATGACAGAACCATTATAGAGGTAACGTTCATCGAGAAAAAATGAAAGGGTTTAACATCGACGCAAGTTTCGATAACTGTAACCATAACCAGAATACAGAATGGTACTTAGAAGTGACATAATTATTGCAGCTTAGAATTATATGGGCCCTTGTTGTTTCAGATTGGATACTCCTCTTGTTTTTTGTCCTAGAGGGATCTCATAAAGCTTTTGCTTGAGTTGGCCATTATTTGCTTTTGAACGAATAATGTGGTGATCATCATAACCTGGAAAGGGATCGCGCAGAGCGACCTCGGTGGCTACAAGATAAATTGGTAAGGAACTTCTAAAATCTAGGGGTTGGACCCTTTTGATCCACGTACTTAACCATGGTGGCTACGAGGTTGGAGACGTCAAGGAAGGTTCTTGTTGACAGAACCATTATAGAGGTAACGTTCATCGAGAAAAAATGAAAGGGTTTAACATCGACGCAAGTTTCGATAACTGTAACCATAACCAGAATACAAAATGGTACTTAGAAGTGACATAATTATTGCAGCTTAGAATTATATGGGCCCGTGTTGTTTCAGATTGGATACTCCTCTTGTTTTATGTCCTAGAGGAATCTCATAAAGCTTTTGCTTGAGTTATCCATTATTTCATTTTGAAGGAAAATGTGGTGATCATCATAATCTGGAAAGGGATCGAGGAGAGCGACCTCGGCGGCTACAAGATAAATTGGTAAGGAACTTCCACAGTCTAGGGGTTGTACCCTTTTGATCAACGTACTTAACCATGGTGGCTACGAGGCTGGAGACGTCAAGGAAGGTCCTTGATGACAGAACCATTATAGAGGTAACGTTCATCGAGAAAAAATGAAAGGGTTTAACATCGACGCAAGTTTCGATAACTGTAACCATAACCAGAATACAAAATGGTACTTAGAAGTGACATAATTATTGCAGCTTAGAATTATATGGGCCCTTGTTGTTTCAGATTGGATACTCCTCCTGTTTTTTGTCCTAGAGGGATCTCATAAAGCTTTTGCTTGAGTTGGCCATTATTTCGTTTTGAAGGAAAATGTGGTGATCATCATAATCTGGAAAGGGATCGAGGAGAGGGACTCGGCGGCTACAAGATAAATTGGTAAGGAACTTCCACAGCTTAGGGGTTGTACCCTTTTGATCAACGTACTTAGCCACGGTGGCTACGAGGCTGGAGACGTCAAGGAAGGTTTTTGATGACAGAACCATTATAGAGGTAACGTTCATCCAGAAAAAATGAAAGGGTTTAACATCGACGCAAGTTTCGATAACTGCAACCATAACCAGCATACAAAATGGTACTTAGAAGTGACATAATAATTGCAGCTTAGAATTATATGGGCCCTTGTTGTTTCAGATTTGATACTCCTCTTGTTTTATGTCCTAGAGGAATCTCATAAAGCTTTTGCTTGAGTTGGCCATTATTTGCTTTTGAACGAATGATGTGGTGATCATCATAACCTGGAAAGAGATCGAGCAGAGCGACCTCGGTGGCTACAAGATAAATTGGTAAGGAACTTCTAAAATCTAGGGGTTAGACCCTTTTGATCCACGTACTTAACCACGGTGGCTACGAGGTTGGAGACGTCAAGGAAGGTTCTTGATGACAGAACCATTATAGAGGTAACGTTCATCGAGAAAAAATGAAAGGGTTTAACATCGACGCAAGTTTAGATAACTGTAACCATAACCAGAATACAGAATGGTACTTAGAAGTGACATAATTATTGCAGCTTAGAATTATATGGGCCCTTGTTGTTTCAGATTGGATACTCCTCTTGTTTTTTGTCCTAGAGGGATCTCATAAAGCTTTTGCTTGAGTTGGCCATTATTTCATTTTGAAGGAAAATGTGGTCATCATCATAATCTGGAAAGGGATCGAGGAGAGCGACCTCGGCGGCTACAAGATAAATTGGTAAGGAACTTCCACAGTCAAGGGGTTGTACCCTTTTGATCAACGTACTTAGCCACGGTGGCTACGAGGCTGGAGACGTCAAGGAAGGTTCTTGATGACAGAACCATTATAGAGGTAACGTTCATCGAGAAAAAATGAAAGGGTTTAACATCGACGCAAGTTTCGATAACTGTAACCATAACCAGAATACAGAATGGTACTTAGAAGTGACATAATTATTGCAGCTTAGAATTATATGGGCCCTTGTTGTTTCAGATTGGATACTCCTCTTGTTTTTTGTCCTAGAGGGATCTCATAAAGCTTTTGCTTGAGTTGGCCATTATTTCATTTTGAAGGAAAATGTGGTGATCATCATAATCTTTAAAGGGATCGAGGAAAGCGACCTCGGCGGCTACAAGATAAATTGGTAAGGAACTTCCACAGTCTAGGGGTTGTACCCTTTTGATCAACGTACTTAGCCACGGTGGCTACGAGGCTGGAGACGTCAAGGAAGGTTCTTGATGACAGAACCATTATAGAGGTAACGTTCATCCAGAAAAAATGAAAGGGTTTAACATCGACGCAAGTTTCGATAACTGTGACCATAACCAGAATACAAAATGGTACTTAGAAGTGACATAATTATTGCAGCTTAGAATTATATGGGCCCTTGTTGTTTCAGATTGGATACTCCTCTTGTTTTTTGTTCTAGAGGGATCTCATAAAGCTTTTGCTTGAGTTGGCCATTATTTGCTTTTGAACGAATAATGTGGTGATCATCATAACCTGGAAAGGGATCGCGCAGAGCGACCTCGGTGGCTACAAGATAAATTGGTAAGGAACTTCTAAAATCTAGGGGTTGGACCCTTTTGATCCACGTACTTAACCACGGTGGCTACGAGGTTGGAGACGTCAAGGAAGGTTCTTGTTGACAGAACCATTATAGAGGTAACGTTCATCGAGAAAAAATGAAAGGGTTTAACATCGACGCAAGTTTCGATAACTGTAACCATAACCAGAATACAGAATGGTACTTAGAAGTGACATAATTATTGCAGCTTAGAATTATATGGGCCCTTGTTGTTTCAGATTGGATACTCCTCTTGTTTTTTGTCCTAGAGGGATCTCATAAAGCTTTTGCTTGAGTTGGCCATTATTTCGTTTTGAAGGAAAATGTGGTGACCATCATAATCTGGAAAGGGATCGAGGAGAGCGACCTCGGCGGCTACAAGATAAATTGGTAAGGAACTTCCACAGTCTAGGGGTTGTACCCTTTTGATCAACGTACTTAGCCACGGTGGCTACGAGGCTGGAGACGTCAAGGAAGGTTCTTGATGACAGAACCATTATAGAGGTAACGTTCATCCAGAAAAAATGAAAGGGTTTAACATCGACGCAAGTTTCGATAACTGTGACCATAACCAGAATACAAAATGGTACTTAGAAGTGACATAATTATTGCAGCTTAGAATTATATGGGCCCTTGTTGTTTCAGATTTGATACTGCTCTTGTTTTATGTCCTAGAGGAATCTCATAAAGCTTTTGCTTGAATTATCCATTATTTCATTTTGAAGGAAAATGTGGTGATCATCATAATCTGGAAAGGGATCGAGGAGAGCGACCTCGGCGGCTACAAGATAAATTGGTAAGGAACTTCTAAAATCTAGGGGTTGAACCCTTTTGATCCACGTACTTACCCACGGTGGCTACGAGGTTGGAGACGTCAAGGAAGGTTCTTGATGACAGAACCATTATAGAGGTAACGTTCATCGAGAAAAAATGAAAGGGTTAACATCGACGCAAGTTTCGATAACTGTAACCATAACCAGAATACAAAATGGTACTTAGAAGTGACATAATTATTGCAGCTTAGAATTATATGGGCCCTTGTTGTTTCAGATTTGGCACTCCTCTTGTTTTATGTCCTAGAGGAATCTCATAAAGCTTTTGCTTGAGTTGGCTATTGTTTCCTTTTGAACGAGTGATGTGGTGACCATCATAATCTTGAATGGGAGCGAGCAGAGCGACCTCGGCGGCTACAAGATAAATTGGTAAGAAACTTCCAAAGTCTAAAAGTTGCACCCTTTTGATCAACGTACTTAACCACGATGGCTGCGAGGTTGGAGACGTCAAGGAAGGCTATTGATGTCAGAACGATTATAGCGGTATCGTTCATCGAGAAAAGATGAAAGGGTTTACCATCGACGCAAGTTTCGATAACTGTAATGATAACAGGAATACAAAATAGGTACTTAGCAGTCACATAATTGTTGCAGCTTAGAATTATAAGGGCCCTTGTTGTTTCAGATTTGATACTCCTCTTGTTTTTTGTCCTAGAGGGATCTCATAAAGCTTTTGCTTGAGTTGGCCATTATTTTTTTGAAGGAAAATGTGGTGATCATCATAATCTGGAAAGGGATCGAGCAGAGCGACCTCGGCGGCTACAAGATAAATTGGTAAGGAACTTCCACAGTCTAGGGGTTGTACCCTTTTGATCAACGTACTTAGCCACGGTGGCTACGAGGCTGGAGCCGTCAAGGAAGGTTCTTGATGACAGAACCATTATAGAGGTAACGTTCATCGAGAAAAAATGAAAGGGTTTAACATCGACGCAAGTTTCGATAACTGTAACCATAACCCGAATACAGAATGGTACTTAGAAGTGACATAATTATTGCAGCTTAGAATTATATGGGCCCTTGTTGTTTCAGATTGGATACTCCTCTTGTTTTTTTGTCCTAGAGGGATCTCATAAAGCTTTGCTTGAGTTGGCCATTATTTCATTTTGAAGGAAAATGTGGTGATCATCATAATCTGGAAAGGGATCGAGGAGAGCGACCTCAGCGGCTACCAGATAAATTGGTAAGGAACTTCCACAGTCTAGGGGTTGTACCCTTTTTATCAACGTACTTAGCCACGGTGGCTACGAGGCTGGAGACGTCAAGGAAGGTTCTTGATGACAGAACCATTATAGAGGTAACGTTCATCGAGAAAACATGAAAGGGTTTAACAACGACGCAAGTTTCGATAACTATAACCATAACCAGAATACAGAATGGTACTTAGAAGTGACATAATTATTGCAGCTTAGAATTATATGGGCCCTTGTTGTTTCAGATTGGATACTCCTCTTGTTTTTTGTCCTAGAGGGATCTCATAAAGCTTTTGCTTGAGTTGGCCATTATTTCGTTTTGAAGGAAAATGTGGTGATCATCATAATCTGGAAAGGGATCGAGGAGAGCGACCTCGGCGGCTACAAGATAAATTGGTAAGGAACTTCCACAGTCTAGGGGTTGTACCCTTTTGATCAACGTACTTAGCCACGGTGGCTACGAGGCTGGAGACGTCAAGGAAGGTTCTTGATGACAGAACCATTATAGAGGTAACGTTCATCGAGAAAAAATGAAAGGGTTTAACATCGACGCAAGTTTCGATAACTGTAACCATAACCAGAATACAGAATGGTACTTAGACGTGTCATAATTATTGCAGCTTAGAATTATATGGGCCCTTGTTGTTTCAGATTGGATACTCCTCTTGTTTTTTGTCCTAGAGGGATCTCATAAAGCTTTTGCTTGAGTTGGCCATTATTTCGTTTTGAAAAAAAATATGGTGATCAGCATAATCTGGAAAGGGATCGAGGAGAGCGACCTCGGCGGCTACAAGATAAATTGGTAAGGAACTTCCACAGTCTAGTGGTTGTACCCTTTTGATCAACGTACTTAGCCACGGTGGCTACGAGGCTGGAGACGTCAAGGAAGGTTCTTGATGACAGAACGATTATAGAGGTAACGTTCGTCGAGAAAAAATGAAAGGGTTTAACATCGACGCAGGTTTCGATAACTGTAACCATAACCTGAATACAAAATGGTACTTAGAAGTAACATAATTATTGCAGCTTAGAATTATATGGGCCCTTGTTGTTTCAGATTTGATACTCCTCTTGTTTTATGTCCTAGAGGAATCTCATAAAGCTTTTGCTTGAGTTATCCATTATTTCATTTTGAAGGAAAATGTGGTGATCATCATAATCTGGAAAGGGATCGAGGAGAGCGACCTCGGCGGCTACAAGATAAATTGGTAAGGAACTTCCACAGTCTAGGGGTTGTACCCTTTTGATCAACGTACTTAACCACGGTGGCTACGAGGCTGGAGACGTCAAGGAAGGTTCTTGATGACAGAACCATTATAGAGGTAACGTTCATCGAGAAAAAATGAAAGGGTTTAACATCGACGCAAGTTTCGATAACTGTAACCATAACCAGAATACAAAATGGTACTTAGAAGTGACATAATTATTGCAGCTTAGAATTATATGGGCCCTTGTTGTTTCAGATTTGATACTCCTCTTGTTTTATGTCCTAGAGGAATCTCATAAAGCTTTTGCTTGAGTTATCCATTAATTCCTTTTGAAGGAAAATGTGGTGATCATCATAATCTGGAAAGGGATCGAGGAGAGCGACCTCGGCGGCTACAAGATAAATTGGTAAGGAACTTCCACAGTCTAGGGGTTGTACCCTTTTGATCAACGTACTTAGCCACGGTGGCTACGAGGCTGGAGACGTCAAGGAAGGTTCTTGATGACAGAACGATTATAGAGGTAACGTTCGTCGAGAAAAAATGAAAGGGTTTAACATCGACGCAGGTTTCGATAACTGTAACCATAACCAGAATACAAAATGGTACTTAGAAGTGACATAATAATTGCAGCTTAGAATTATATCAGCCCTTGTTGTTTCAGATTGGATACTCCTCTTGTTTTTTGTCCTAGAGGGATCTCATAAAGCTTTTGCTTGAGTTGGCCATTATTTCATTTTGAAGGAAAATGTGGTGATCATCATAATCTGGAAAGGGATCGAGGAGAGCGACCTCGGCGGCTACAAGATAAATTGGTAAGGAACTTCCACAGTCTAGGGGTTGTACCCTTTTGATCAACGTACTTTGCCACGGTGGCTACGAGGCTGGAGACGTCAAGGAAGGTTCTTGATGACAGAACCATTATAGAGGTAACGTTCATCGAGAAAAAATGAAAGGGTTTAACATCGACGCAAGTTTCGATAACTGTAACCATAACCAGAATACAAAATGGTACTTAGAAGTGACATAATTATTGCAGCTTAGAATTATATGGGCCCTTGTTGTTTCAGATTTGATACTCCTCTTGTTTTATGTCCTAGAGGAATCTCATAAAGCTTTTGCTTGAGTTATCCATTATTTCATTTTGAAGGAAAATGTGGTGATTATCATAATCTGGAAAGGGATCGAGGAGAGCGACCTCGGCGGCTACAAGATAAATTGGTAAGGAACTTCCACAGTCTAGGGGTTGTACCCTTTTGATCAACGTACTTAACCACGGTGGCTACGAGGCTGGAGACGTCAAGGAAGGTTCTTGATGACAAAACCATTATAGAGGTAAGGTTCTTCGAGAAAAAATGAAAGGATTTAACATCGACGCAAGTTTCGATAACTGTAACCATAACCAGAATACAAAATGGTACTTAGAAGTGACATAATTATTGCAGCTTAGAATTATATGGGCCCTTGTTGTTTCAGATTGGATACTCTTCTTGTTTTATGTCCTAGAGGAATCTCATAAAGCTTTTGCTTGAGTTATCCATTATTTCATTTTGAAGGAAAATGTGGTGATCATCATAATCTGGAAAGGGATCGAGGAGAGCGACCTCGGCGGCTACAAGATAAATTGGTAAGGAACTTCCACAGTCTAGGGGTTGTACCCTTTTGATCAACGTACTTAACCACGGTGGCTACGAGGCTGGAGACGTCAAGGAAGGTTCTTGATGACAGAACCATTATAGAGGTAACGTTCTTCGAGAAAAAATGAAAGGGTTTAACATCGACGCAAGTTTCGATAACTGTAACCATAACCAGAATACAAAGTGGTACTTAGAAGTGACATAATTATTGCAGCTTAGAATTATATGGGCCCTTGTTGTTTCAGATTTGATACTCCTCTTGTTTTATGTCCTAGAGGAATCTCATAAAGCTTTTGCTTGAGTTGGCCATTAATTCATTTTGAAGGAAAATGTGGTGATCATCATAATCTGGAAAGGGATCGAGGAGAGCGACCTCGGCGGCTACAAGATAAATTGGTAAGGAACTTCCACAGTCTAGGGGTTGTACCCTTTTGATCAACGTACTTAGCCACGGTGGCTACGAGGCTGGAGACGTCAAGGAAGGTTCTTGATGACAGAACGATTATAGAGGTAACGTTCGTCGAGAAAAAATGAAAGAGTTTAACATCGACGCAGGTTTCGATAACTGTAACCATAACCAGAATTCAAAATGGTACTTAGAAGTGACATAATTATTGCAGCTTAGAATTATATGGGCCCTTGTTGTTTCAGATTGGATACTCCTCTTGTTTTATGTCCTAGAGGAATCTCATAAAGCTTTTGCTTGAGTTATCCATTATTTCATTTTGAAGGAAAATGTGGTGATCATCATAATCTGGAAAGGGATCGAGGAGAGCGACCTCGGCGGCTACAAGATAAATTGGTAAGGAACTTCCACAGTCTAGGGGTTATACCCTTTTGATCAACGTACTTAACCACGGTGGCTACGAGGCTGGAGACGTCAAGGAAGGTTCTTGATGACAGAACCATTATAGAGGTAACGTTCATCGAGAAAAAATGAAAGGGTTTAACATCGACGCAAGTTTCGATAACTGTAACCATAACCAGAATACAGAATGGTACTTAGAAGTGACAGAATTATTGCAGCTTAGAATTATATGGGCCCTTGTTGTTTCAGATTGGATACTCCTCTTGTTTTTTGTCCTAGAGGGATCTCATACAGCTTTTGCTTGAGTTGGCCATTATTTCATTTTGAAGGAAAATGTGGTGATCATCATAATCTGGAAAGGGATCGAGGAGAGCGACCTCGGCGGCTACAAGATAAATTGGTAAGGAACTTCCACAGTCTAGGGGTTGTACCCTTTTGATCAACGTACTTAGCCACGGTGGCTACGAGGCTGGAGACGTCAAGGAAGGTTCTTGATGACAGAACCATTATAGAGGTAACGTTCATCGAGAAAAAATGAAAGGGTTTAACATCGACGCAAGTTTCGATAACTGTAACCATAACCAGAATACAAAATGGTACTTAGAAGTGACATAATTATTGCAGCTTAGAATTATATGGGCCCTTGTTGTTTCAGATTTGATACTCCTCTTGTTTTATGTCCTAGAGGAATCTCATAAAGCTTTTGCTTGAGTTGGCCATTAATTCATTTTGAAGGAAAATGTGGTGATCATCATAATCTGGAAAGGGATCGAGGAGAGCGACCTCGGCGGCTACAAGATAAATTGGTAAGAAACTTCCACAGTCTAGGGGTTGTACCCTTTTGATCAACGTACTTAGCCACGGTGGCTACGAGGCTGGAGACGTCAAGGAAGGTTCTTGATGACAGAACGATTATAGAGGTAACGTTCGTCGAGAAAAAATGAAAGAGTTTAACATCGACGCAGGTTTCGATAACTGTAACCATAACCAGAATTCAAAATGGTACTTAGAAGTGACATAATTATTGCAGCTTAGAATTATATGGGCCCTTGTTGTTTCAGATTGGATACTCCTCTTGTTTTATGTCCTAGAGGAATCTCATAAAGCTTTTGCTTGAGTTATCCATTATTTCATTTTGAAGGAAAATGTGGTGATCATCATAATCTGGAAAGGGATCGAGGAGAGCGACCTCAGCGGCTACAAGATAAATTGGTAAGGAACTTCCACAGTCTAGGGGTTGTACCCTTTTGATCAACGTACTTAACCACGGTGGCTACGAGGCTGGAGACGTCAAGGAAGGTTCTTGATGACAGAACCATTATAGAGGTAACGTTCATCGAGAAAAAATGAAAGGGTTTAACATCGACGCAAGTTTCGATAACTGTAACCATAACCAGAATACAGAATGGTACTTAGAAGTGACAGAATTATTGCAGCTTAGAATTATATGGGCCCTTGTTGTTTCAGATTGGATACTCCTCTTGTTTTTTGTCCTAGAGGGATCTCATACAGCTTTTGCTTGAGTTGGCCATTATTTCATTTTGAAGGAAAATGTGGTGATCATCATAATCTGGAAAGGGATCGAGGAGAGCGACCTCGGCGGCTACAAGATAAATTGGTAAGGAACTTCCACAGTCTAGGGGTTGTACCCTTTTGATCAACGTACTTAGCCACGGTGGCTACGAGGCTGGAGACGTCAAGGAAGGTTCTTGATGACAGAACCATTATAGAGGTAACGTTCATCGAGAAAAAATGAAAGGGTTTAACATCGACGCAAGTTTCGATAACTGTAACCATAACCAGAATACAAAATGGTACTTAGAAGTGACATAATTATTGCAGCTTAGAATTATATGGGCCCTTGTTGTTTCAGATTTGATACTCCTCTTGTTTTTTGTCCTAGAGGAATCTCATAAAGCTTTTGCTTGAGTTGGCCATTATTTCATTTTGAAGGAAAAAGTGGTGATCATCATAATCTGGAAAGGGATCGAGGAGAGCGACCTCGGCGGCTACAAGATAAATTGGTAAGGAACTTCCACAGTCTAGGGGTTGTACCCTTTTGATCAACGTACTTTGCCACGGTGGCTACGAGGCTGGAGACGTCAAGGAAGGTTCTTGATGACAGAACCATTATAGAGGTAACGTTCGTCGAGAAAAAATGAAAGGGTTTAACATCGACGCAGGTTTCGATAACTGTAACCATAACCAGAATACAAAATGGTACTTAGAAGTGACATAATAATTGCAGCTTAGAATTATATCAGCCCTTGTTGTTTCAGATTGGATACTCCTCTTGTTTTTTGTCCTAGAGGGATCTCATAAAGCTTTTGCTTGAGTTGGCCATTATTTCATTTTGAAGGAAAATGTGGTGATCATCATAATCTGGAAAGGGATCGAGGAGAGCGACCTCGGCGGCTACAAGATAAATTGGTAAGGAACTTCCACAGTCTAGGGGTTGTACCCTTTTGATCAACGTACTTTGCCACGGTGGCTACGAGGCTGGAGACGTCAAGGAAGGTTCTTGATGACAGAACCATTATAGAGGTAACGTTCATCGAGAAAAAATGAAAGGGTTTAACATCGACGCAAGTTTCGATAACTGTAACCATAACCAGAATACAAAATGGTACTTAGAAGTGACATAATTATTGCAGCTTAGAATTATATGGGCCCTTGTTGTTTCAGATTTGATACTCCTCTTGTTTTATGTCCTAGAGGAATCTCATAAAGCTTTTGCTTGAGTTATCCATTATTTCATTTTGAAGGAAAATGTGGTGATTATCATAATCTGGAAAGGGATCGAGGAGAGCGACCTCGGCGGCTACAAGATAAATTGGTAAGGAACTTCCACAGTCTAGGGGTTGTACCCTTTTGATCAACGTACTTAACCACGGTGGCTACGAGGCTGGAGACGTCAAGGAAGGTTCTTGATGACAAAACCATTATAGAGGTAAGGTTCTTCGAGAAAAAATGAAAGGATTTAACATCGACGCAAGTTTCGATAACTGTAACCATAACCAGAATACAAAATGGTACTTAGAAGTGACATAATTATTGCAGCTTAGAATTATATGGGCCCTTGTTGTTTCAGATTGGATACTCTTCTTGTTTTATGTCCTAGAGGAATCTCATAAAGCTTTTGCTTGAGTTATCCATTATTTCATTTTGAAGGAAAATGTGGTGATCATCATAATCTGGAAAGGGATCGAGGAGAGCGACCTCGGCGGCTACAAGATAAATTGGTAAGGAACTTCCACAGTCTAGGGGTTGTACCCTTTTGATCAACGTACTTAACCACGGTGGCTACGAGGCTGGAGACGTCAAGGAAGGTTCTTGATGACAGAACCATTATAGAGGTAACGTTCTTCGAGAAAAAATGAAAGGGTTTAACATCGACGCAAGTTTCGATAACTGTAACCATAACCAGAATACAAAATGGTACTTAGAAGTGACATAATTATTGCAGCTTAGAATTATATGGGCCCTTGTTGTTTCAGATTTGATACTCCTCTTGTTTTATGTCCTAGAGGAATCTCATAAAGCTTTTGCTTGAGTTGGCCATTAATTCATTTTGAAGGAAAATGTGGTGATCATCATAATCTGGAAAGGGATCGAGGAGAGCGACCTCGGCGGCTACAAGATAAATTGGTAAGGAACTTCCACAGTCTAGGGGTTGTACCCTTTTGATCAACGTACTTAGCCACGGTGGCTACGAGGCTGGAGACGTCAAGGAAGGTTCTTGATGACAGAACGATTATAGAGGTAACGTTCGTCGAGAAAAAATGAAAGAGTTTAACATCGACGCAGGTTTCGATAACTGTAACCATAACCAGAATTCAAAATGGTACTTAGAAGTGACATAATTATTGCAGCTTAGAATTATATGGGCCCTTGTTGTTTCAGATTGGATACTCCTCTTGTTTTATGTCCTAGAGGAATCTCATAAAGCTTTTGCTTGAGTTATCCATTATTTCATTTTGAAGGAAAATGTGGTGATCATCATAATCTGGAAAGGGATCGAGGAGAGCGACCTCGGCGGCTACAAGATAAATTGGTAAGGAACTTCCACAGTCTAGGGGTTATACCCTTTTGATCAACGTACTTAACCACGGTGGCTACGAGGCTGGAGACGTCAAGGAAGGTTCTTGATGACAGAACCATTATAGAGGTAACGTTCATCGAGAAAAAATGAAAGGGTTTAACATCGACGCAAGTTTCGATAACTGTAACCATAACCAGAATACAGAATGGTACTTAGAAGTGACAGAATTATTGCAGCTTAGAATTATATGGGCCCTTGTTGTTTCAGATTGGATACTCCTCTTGTTTTTTGTCCTAGAGGGATCTCATACAGCTTTTGCTTGAGTTGGCCATTATTTCATTTTGAAGGAAAATGTGGTGATCATCATAATCTGGAAAGGGATCGAGGAGAGCGACCTCGGCGGCTACAAGATAATTTGGTAAGGAACTTCCACAGTCTAGGGGTTGTACCCTTTTGATCAACGTACTTAGCCACGGTGGCTACGAGGCTGGAGACGTCAAGGAAGGTTCTTGATGACAGAACCATTATAGAGGTAACGTTCATCGAGAAAAAATGAAAGGGTTTAACATCGACGCAAGTTTCGATAACTGTAACCATAACCAGAATACAAAATGGTACTTAGAAGTGACATAATTATTGCAGCTTAGAATTATATGGGCCCTTGTTGTTTCAGATTTGATACTCCTCTTGTTTTATGTCCTAGAGGAATCTCATAAAGCTTTTGCTTGAGTTGGCCATTAATTCATTTTGAAGGAAAATGTGGTGATCATCATAATCTGGAAAGGGATCGAGCAGAGCGACCTCGGCGGCTACAAGATAAATTGGTAAGAAACTTCCACAGTCTAGGGGTTGTACCCTTTTGATCAACGTACTTAGCCACGGTGGCTACGAGGCTGGAGACGTCAAGGAAGGTTCTTGATGACAGAACGATTATAGAGGTAACGTTCGTCGAGAAAAAATTAAAGAGTTTAACATCGACGCAGGTTTCGATAACTGTAACCATAACCAGAATTCAAAATGGTACTTAGAAGTGACATAATTATTGCAGCTTAGAATTATATGGGCCCTTGTTGTTTCAGATTGGATACTCCTCTTGTTTTATGTCCTAGAGGAATCTCATAAAGCTTTTGCTTGAGTTATCCATTATTTCATTTTGAAGGAAAATGTGGTGATCATCATAATCTGGAAAGGGATCGAGGAGAGCGACCTCAGCGGCTACAAGATAAATTGGTAAGGAACTTCCACAGTCTAGGGGTTGTACCCTTTTGATCAACGTACTTAACCACGGTGGCTACGAGGCTGGAGACGTCAAGGAAGGTTCTTGATGACAGAACCATTATAGAGGTAACGTTCATCGAGAAAAAATGAAAGGGTTTAACATCGACGCAAGTTTCGATAACTGTAACCATAACCAGAATACAGAATGGTACTTAGAAGTGACAGAATTATTGCAGCTTAGAATTATATGGGCCCTTGTTGTTTCAGATTGGATACTCCTCTTGTTTTTTGTCCTAGAGGGATCTCATACAGCTTTTGCTTGAGTTGGCCATTATTTCATTTTGAAGGAAAATGTGGTGATCATCATAATCTGGAAAGGGATCGAGGAGAGCGACCTCGGCGGCTACAAGATAAATTGGTAAGGAACTTCCACAGTCTAGGGGTTGTACCCTTTTGATCAACGTACTTAGCCACGGTGGCTACGAGGCTGGAGACGTCAAGGAAGGTTCTTGATGACAGAACCATTATAGAGGTAACGTTCATCGAGAAAAAATGAAAGGGTTTAACATCGACGCAAGTTTCGATAACTGTAACCATAACCAGAATACAAAATGGTACTTAGAAGTGACATAATTATTGCAGCTTAGAATTATATGGGCCCTTGTTGTTTCAGATTTGATACTCCTCTTGTTTTTTGTCCTAGAGGAATCTCATAAAGCTTTTGCTTGAGTTGGCCATTATTTCATTTTGAAGGAAAAAGTGGTGATCATCATAATCTGGAAAGGGATCGAGGAGAGCGACCTCGGCGGCTACAAGATAAATTGGTAAGGAACTTCTAAAATCTAGGGGTGGGACCCTTTTGATCCACGTACTTAACCACGATGGCTACGAGGTTGGAGACGTCAAGGAAATTTCTTGATGACAGAACCATTATAGAGGTAACGTTCATCGAGAAAAAATGAAAGGGTTTAACATCGACGCAAGTTTCGATAACTGTAACCATAACCAGAATACAAAATGGTACTTAGAAGTGACATAATTATTGCAGCTTAGAATTATATGGGCCCTTGTTGTTTCAGATTAAGCACTCCTCTTGTTTTATGTCCTAGAGGAATCTCATAAAGCTTTTGCTTGAGTTGGCTATTGTTTCCTTTTGAACGAATGATGTGGTGACCATCATAATCTTGAATGGGAGCGAGCAGAGTGACCTCGGCGGCTACAAGATAAATTGGTAAGAAACTTCCAAAGTCTAAAAGTTGCACCCTTTTGATCAACGTACTTAACCACGATGGCTGCGAGGTTGGAGACGTCAAGGAAGGCTATTGATGTCAGAACGATTATAGCGGTATCGTTCATCGAGAAAAGATTAAAGGGTTTATCATCGACGCAAGTTTCTATAACTGTAACGATAACAGGAATACAAAATAGGTACTTAGCAGTGACATAATTGTTGCAGCTTAGAATTATAAGGGCCCTTGTTGTTTCAGATTTGATACTCCTCTTGTTTTATGCCCTAGACGAATCTCATACAGTTTTTGCTTGTGTTGGATATTATTTCCGTTTGAACGAATAATGTGGTAGACATCGTAATCTGGAAAGAGATCGGGCAGAGCGACCTCGGCGGCTACAAGATAAATTGGTAAGGAACTTCCAAAGTCTAGGGGTTGGACCCTTTTGATCAGCGTAATTAACCACGATGGCTACGAGGTTGGAG